>JAQFYE010006172.1:0-11080 GCA_034694305.1 Protaphorura glebata
GATTATTCTCATTAATTTAAGATTATTGCTGAAATATTGTAATTTATTCACAAACTTATTTCATTTTATACTGTGGAATCACGGTATGCAGGAAAATTTATTGTAAAAATTAACACCACCTTTGAATGGGCCTCTGGTCATATCAAATAAATTCTCTTCAATATCAAACTTTTTCTCCGATTACGCTTGCGGTAGTACTTGTTTTTCTGAACTTCTGGCGGTCAGGTGCTGCCTACCTCTAACTCACAACACATTTGGACGGTCACCTACTGTCTTTCATCTGCGACTCAATACAAATTTCGACGGTCAGTGGCTGTCTATTACCTTTCTGTCTCTTTCTCTATAAGGTCGCTTTTCGCATCTTCACTGCTCGCAGTTTATTATTATGGCACTCTATTATTCACTCCCGCACAGGTGACTGCCCGGCCAAAGGAATTCTCCGATACCCCCACAATGCAAATAGAGATGCAGATTTCATCATGCCGAACGGACTCTTGGGTGGGCTACGTGTACACGGACTTCCCTTATTCGATACTAGGCCTTTGTTACCGGGAAGGAAGGGTGGTTGGGTCGGACGTCCATCAAAATTACGTCAGATTCGTTTCAACGACCGATAACTCGTCAATAAGTGCAACCGGCGCCACATTTGACTGCGGAGATTCGTACATTGTTGGAGCAAAGTTGACGTTTAAAAAAGAACCCGACTTCCAGTACGTTGAGTCAGCTGAATGGCGGTGCGGCGGGACGGATATAACGACACCACCGAACGAGAAGATTGAAGATGAACTGTACTGTCCACACCTGACTTTGTTGTGTGCGATTACCACGAATGTGATGAGGATGAATGGTGAGTGGTTTATTTTTATACTTTAGAGAAGTGCAGACGTATAAAGACGGGCACTTGTGCGAGTCATTGCTCTAAGGGTTACTTGGCTAATCTTTTGGTTCGGCGTCGTCTTGTTAGCACACTTGAGTGCCTGTCGTCGAAGAACGTACTATCTCCAGGGCTAACGCCCTGGAGATAAGTCGTTTTTCCGGAAGATACTGTCATCTGCTGGGCTGTAGCCCTGGAGTTGGACGTTCTTCCATGCAGGCACTCAGTTGATTGAGTTATAACCTTAGTCAGTTATTACATTACTTTGTTGGTTTAAAACAGTAGTTTTGTTGGTCGGTCTCCGGTTTGTGGAGTCTACCAAATTTTTCCATGGAGACGCAGGAAAATGATTAGCGTCAAAGACTACCGAATGATCGATTTAACCCTTATAAGAGTGCGGATTTGTGAACGCGGGCACTCTGTGCCCTTGACTAGTGCTCATGTGTAACTCCGTTTCGATGCTACACACTTTGTAAGCAAATTCTTGGAGATATGAATGGAAACACAAGCTCGCCCAAGCGATGGTTTTTATAATTTTAACTTCATTATACTTGCGCCTGATTTTGAGTTTCAACCTATTCGTTGTAATTTCAACTTTAATTCCTTTCCCTAGTCTACTTAAGCACTTTCAAGCGATTTGTCTTGCAATTCTACAATTATCATTAAGTCGAAACAACACGTTCCCGTCCCATGACCCTGAGAATACAATAAGTTACTGGCCAGGAAAATTGAGTTAATTAGATCATAATTTTTACACGTCTGTACTGCCGTAAGGGTTGACAAAAATGCACATACACTTCGTTAACAATGTATTTGTATGTAAAAATTAACCACCACTTTCTCCAGATATTGTCTCCAGCGTTTCAGTTCATGGGACCAGGACTAAAAATATTTTGGTACGTGCTGACTAATGTATTGACTGGACAACGAATGTCAACAAAGATTGGGCATGTGTTTCACACATTTGAACGACATTAAATGTAGTATGTGTGTCTTTATATTTGTGCCCGCGTTTACAAGTACGCACTTTCGTAAGTGTTAAAACGGAAAAACCCTCACAGAAATGCAAAAGGTTTCAAGAAATTAAACAATAATCAATTACACTTGACCCATATTTTTATTTACAAAGGTAAACTCATCATGGTAATCCGCGTGTAAATTACCGTTCAGAATTACTAAATTATTCGATACCACAAATTCAAGTAGAAGTTTTCCTTTCTGATTCACAACATTGTTCTTTGAATTTTGAAATTTCTAACATTCCGAAAACCTTAAATATCAAAATCTAGAGAATTTGGAAAACTCCATCTTAAAAATAATTTGGTTGAACCGGTTGCCATGGCGAAAAAAAAATTTCACTCAAAAGGTTGAAATAAAAGAAATCCACCGAGGGTCACGACTCTTCAAAATGTCTGAAAACCCGAGTGTGCGGTTTTTTCGTATTTCTCTCTTTAGAGTGACCCACCCAGCGAAGAGTGTCGCCTTTTCCAAAGGCAATTTTTTCCTTATGATACAAACAAGATCGTGTGTGTAACCTTGTCTGTTCATTTCTATCCCACCCGCAGGCACATTCAAAATCAGCAACATTAAGTTCGGTTGCTGTGATGTGGCCCAGAAAACAATGTACTTCAACGCGACGAATGTGGTAAGTTTTGCATACGAGTACATTATAACCTTTTGACAGACACGGACATCCGCGCCTCTCAAAAGTTTAAACAAAAGTGGGTAAGCTGTAATCTCATTATTTGATTTACGCAGGTAAATCAACCCGTCGAGAAGTATGTATTGGATGGCTGGCCTGGCGATCAGAGAGAGGAAGCGCACACTACCATAAATCAAACAGCCCATCTAAAATGGCCTACATTTGCACAAGACAACCCCGACGGTTGCCGTTATTTCTTAAATACTAGGGATTACAAAGCGTGTTTACCGTACACAAGACTCTGTCAACCTGGGCAATTCATCACTGGTTTGGCGGTTCAACTAAGTTCCGCTGGAAATGTAAATGAACTAAGAGCCGCTGAACTCCAACGGCTGAGAACAGACTTCCTATGCAGTTACCCCAGTATAAGGGGCAGTCCATCAACATCACTCTCACAAGAATTGTACTTAGATGTTGGCACTTTTAAAACCGATGTTGACAAAATTAGTAATCACAATGTCAAATGTCCACCTGACTACTACGCATACGGCATCAAGAGTGAATCAGGTCTGCTGACATTTAAAAAACATAAGTTGCATCATTTACGATCATTTGAACTGATCTGTAGTGACAACTCCATGGAAGATACCAAGAAGGTGGAAGAAATTCCTTGGGGAGAGTTGTTGTCCGATTACGAGACAAAGATGAATCACTGGTTCATGTGCCCAAAAAAGTACGCCCTCTGCGGCATCGACGCCTACCCGACCGATTACCTAGCTCCTCGGTACGATTTTAAGTTGAAATGTTGTCCAATCCCTGTACGCCATGTGGCGCCAACGGATTGCCCGGGAGGTGTCCAGTTTGGATTCGACAGGGACAAGGAGGAAGAGGAGCGGTGTAGGGGAGTAGCGTGTTTCAGCCGAACCGTGCCACTTCCAAATAATCCAATCCCTACCGACCATTACCCCACTTTTCCGAACGATGTGCGAATGGCCCTCTTCACATCCAGCAACCCAATACATGGTGTGAACTACTTTACATATTTTCAGCCGAACATTAGGTCTACATACGTGTTGGGGATCGGTGAAAAACGCAGAAAGCTTTTGGAGCCCCGCTCTGAGGCGATGGACACACTGGATGGTATTGCGGAGGTCGCAGCGCTTGCGGCTGAAATAGCTACTTTGGCGTCACCGGGATCTGCCGGGACAGGTATAACTGCTGGAGTCGCAGGAATCGAAACAGCTGGGTTTAAATTTGTGTCAATAATTGTGGGTGCGTTTGAGCCGAAGGAGGAAGACAAGAAAGCCGAGGTCAACAAACAAATACAAGAGAATCTAGGTGGAATTAATACGGCGATAGACCGCCTCGCGAACCAGTTCTACTCAATACAGGAAGAAGTTCAGAGGAGTAGATTGTACGGACAGATTCAGACGATGGATGTGAACCTCACGTTTCAATTAACTTCCGCCAACATCTTATACCTGAATACGGAGCCCAGGTTTTTTAGAAAGAAAATGTACTGCGGTGATAGATTGGAGTTTGACCTTGGCATCCCCAGATTTTACTATTTTATACCGAGCAGTTTTTGTGACAGACCCCCTGAATCCTTCGAAACTATCCAGAGCGGGGATTTAAAAAACTGGAATGGAACGAGTGAAAAAAATTTCACCGTTCGATTTAACAGTGTGGGGACGGTCATTGATAAAATCGCATTTACTGATATTGATGCTGAAGCTGAAGAACCTAACTCCATCTCACATTACATGAAATGGGACACGTTGATTGAAAATATAATTTCCAATAGTTTCAAGAACCCCACACAACTGTATGGTATAAGATATTCCGACTACCCGTATCTCTTCAAGCGACCGAATAACACAAAGTTTTATTTTGCGGACATTTCGGTACCGGCTGGGATGGTTGGGAAGGCTACACAACGGGTTGTATCTTGCCAATCGTGGAAGTTATACACAAAGTTTGTTCACGCAAAAATTAAGGAACCAAGTGAAAAAGATATTGAATGGGACGCAATTTCTCCCCAGAGGGCTTTCGTTGAGGCCCATGAATAACACTTTTGCCTCCGCTTATACCCCCCGTCATATGTTAATTTAATTGAAAGGAAAAATATTCCAACAATGTAAAATACATTTATTGATAAAAATCAACAACTGGTTGAACATCCACCCAAAACAATTAATTAATTGTTACTACAGCAAGTCCATTGCAGCATGATGGTAGGATTGGCCCATTCTGTCTCGCTGTGCTGGGTTTCGATTCCTCCGACTTGCACTCCCGGTGGTTGCTTTAAAGAGGTTTCTTCCACTTTGTTTTCCTACTACTAGAAGATACCTAGGTTGTACGTCTCTAGGTCGAATGGGAAGCAACCCAAAAACACGCGACGTTTGATTCGGCCTCAGCGTCTATGTCAATTAATGTGATGTATTTTTTTTTATTATATTGAAATTACTAATAATAATCACAGACTTGGGTCAACTACTTTAAAAATGTAATTAATTACAAATTACACCCTCATTTCTGATTGTAATTAATTATAACTACAAATCCATGGAGAAATTTCTAAAGTAATTAACTACAATTACAATTGCGCGGACAAAAATGGAAAAGTAATTAATTTCAATTACATATACGTAGTTGTAATTGAAAATGCAATTACAATCACAAATTACAATTTACTTTCTGAAAACGATGATTTTACGTGTGACATTATAGTTACATAATTGTATTTGATGGTCAAATTTTTAAGTAATTGTAAAAGTAATTAGAGAAAAATATAAATTCAGTTACAAACTACAATTACACAGAGTTTCTAAAGTATTTAATTACAATTACAAATTACAGCTGGGATTCTGAAAGTAATTAATTACAATTACAATTACGTAATTGTCGATTGAACTAAAACATTCTTCTGGTTGTCGAGGAATCTAGAAAGCACCGAAAAGAAATGTTACTGCAATAAAATAAATCAACTAACTATTTATGTATTGAAAGAATTTGTATAAAATCTTACCGTATTTTGACTCAAATGTTTATCTCCTTCACCTTCGGTTTCTATTATTGGACTCCATTTTGATAGGTTTTCGGTTGACCGATTAATCACAACTTTGACAGTCAAATACTCGTCATCGTCCGGATCTGGACTGCGAAATTTTTTAATCACTCTTGTCGGAATTTGCAAATTTGAACTTGGAACCCGTTATGGCCAGTCCTTGGAACTCGGTATGAATGAGCAAGGAGTCTGAGCTTGGCTATTCATTTTGCCGTCCAGCGGCTGTCTTTTGCCTTAAAATTGCTATGCCTTTTCGACAACCAGTGACTTCAAAGTTTATATTTTTCCCGTGCGCTACGCACGAACGGACTTCGACCATTGACACCGCTAAGAAGTTGTATTTGAAATCCCCCTTGATCTCATATTTGAAGGGTGTATTTTGCTTGTCTGTGCCTAATTATTTTAGATCAAGAGTTGATCTACTTGAAGAGTCTAATTTGTTATTCTACTCATTTTAATTGGTTTTTGAATAAAAAAAATTTACAATTTTTGAAAAAAAAAATTTGGGTTTTGAGATCAGTTTTGGGGGAAAGTTACATGTTATATTCCGTGCTAAAAACTATGGAACAAATCTCCCACTTAGCACTTTTTCTAAAAAAAAATTTAGAGTTGCTCGAGCTGTATTTTTGAGGGTTTGGGGTGAATGTATTTCAGAAAAAGAAGTTTGGGTCAAATCGCTGAGGGACAGCCTAAGTAGTTCTCTCGTTAGTGCAAACCCTAAAGAGGAATCATACGAGAAAGTAAAACATTTACACGTCTGCCCCACCATAGGTTTTATTTGTGTTTGCCAATAGAATTCAGGTTGAATCAAACACAACACAAATGATAACATTTGTTTCAAAAAAATAAGTACAACTAATGATAAATAACATTAATTTAATGTTGGTTGCAACCGCAAACGTAAAATTTAGGCCAATATTTTGTCATTTAACTTTGTTTTATATGGGATTAACATTTATTTTTCACGCTTCTACATTTGTTAAACAAAAACATCGAAATGGAATAAACATAATTTTTTGGGTGAAGTTCTAGTCTCTACTTAGGGTCGCAAATGAACATTCTCATCGTTCTTCCGCCATTCAAGATACAGTCCGTGTTCAACGTCCTCAAAATATGGATGACATCCAATTCCTTCCCAATCATCCATGTTGGATGGCCATAGGAATTCAAATGCAGCTAGTTTTGCCAACTCCTTAGAGCTAAACCATTCTACTGGTTGTCGCGGAATCTGGAAAACACCGAAATAAATTTCTGAAATTATCCAGGTACGTATAACGTATGAATTAGATGAATTGATAACTTCTCTACTAGGTAAGCTAATTTATGGCTCAAATATGGGAATGATGATTCCGGTGGAAAATTTGAAAGTCGTTCGATACTTATAGCAACCTGATAGTTTTTATAGCGATTTTATTTACTTCGATCGTATGAGCTTACCTTGTAAGAAAGCGTTGTCAACTTCATTTAATTTCTGACGCAATACAACGAAGTAGATATCGTTGGCATTCACAAATTACATAAGCAAAAGTTGCAAAAATTTGTATGAAATCATACCGTATATTGGCTCAAATATTTATCTCCTCCACCTTCTGTTTCTATTATTGGACTCCATTTTGATGGATTTTCGGTAGACCGATAAATCACAATTTTGTCAATCAAATACTCATCATCGTCTGAATCCGGACAGCAGAATTTTTTATTCACTCTTGTCGGAAATCGTAAATTTGAAGTTGAATCCCATTTTGACGAGTCCATCCAGTATGTCAAGTGACGCCATCGACCTTCCATTATATTTTTGCGGCGTTAATGAACCTGTGTAATTAAAATACACCAATACGCTGATAGTTTTTTTACGCGAATCAAGTATCGATTGGAGTGAATGAAAGTGAATAATGTGACTAAATCCGTCAGATCTAGAGAATATTTCCTTTAATTGAAAGAGGAATGCATAAAGTCTTCCTCGCGGCCATGCCGCGCGCCCTGTTTAAACTGTCCAAGTGTGACGACACAGTAGCCCGGAACCATTCAAATTGTTAACCGTAAATTGAAGGAATCTTCAATTATATTGAAAATGATTAATTTATTGAACTTATACTAACTTATTAATTTCTACAGAATATTAATAATTATGGAATTATTTTATCTTTGTTGAAGGTGAGGTGGTTTATTTATTTTTATTGATAATTATGGAATCATTGATCGGTGTGATGATGGAATTAAATTAATGATGGAATCATGTAATTGATTATTCTGTAAGTTACTGCTCACAAAAAGATGGGACAACATTCTTATTTGAAACGAATTCCGAGAACTGAGTAAAATGTTTAAGGAATGCAAGAGAGTGACTATAAATGTGATAAATCACCCCATGAAACCAAATGGAGTGCATGCATCTATTAATCAGTATGTGAAAGTTCGCCGCAGAATGTTAATGCTTTACTTGTCAAAATTAAGAATTTGACGGATGATAGACAACGAGACAGATTTACATATAGTCAAATCCAAGTTCATGATTGTAGGTAGACCACACATTGTTAAGGCAATTGGGCAATCAAAATAATTCAAACCAAAATTACCACTCGCACAACCTCCCTTGTCACCATCATCCCAAAATTATTTCTATATATTTCATGGCGCGGACCAAAATTATCACTCGCAAGACATCCCTTGTCACTCTCAAAATTATTTCAAAAATTTCCGGCCGCGGGAAAATCATCCGCACAACTTCCCTTGTCGTTCTCGAAAATTATTTACAAAAATGGCATTCCCCGGCCAGACGTGATCAACGTGATTTATTTCACATTCTGCAAAAGTCAAATTACTTTTCTTACTCCGCGGACTCACCACAATCACAAACAAATACACATTGCCATGTACATTCAAAAATATTTTCATACTTTTCATCCCTCAGTATCGTATTTTAGAAATTGCCGTCAGACAATCCAAAATTATTTACATTTTTTCATACCACACCACATGCACTCAGCGTGGAGCACTAGTATGACTATTTCACTCAACTACAAGTATGAATAGTTCCATGTACACTCTCAATCAGGCCTCACAGCCTAACAAGCAGAAGCTCTTAACTTCAAAACATAATGACTCGAGTTCGAATCCTTGTGACCTCATAATTTATAAACTTATTTATTTTATTTTCTTCATTTCAAAATCTTAACAACTGTGGCCAAGACTACGGCTATCCACCACCATGTCCCGAGTTCAAGTCCTCGCGATGACAAAAAATCTTTTCATGCTTTTTTTATTTCGAAATAATTTTTAAAAACAATGTTTTAAATTTCATTTTATTATTATTTTTTCCTTGTGAGGCAAACTCCTCTGATGAACACTACTCTTGTAACACACGGATCCTGTATTAAAGTATCCCTTATGGCAGAATGTACGCCGTTGGAAATCTTTGGATTGTCTATATGAAGTAGTTGTTGTGATTCTGAACAACTTTTGTGAAGGTCCTACCCCCAGAAGCCTAACCGTTTGGCATTTAGAAATATACTGTTGGGCATGCGTGATCGCGTACAGTGATAGTCAAAGTGAAAGTTACTATGTACGCCATCGCAACATGCCCAATATTGTAGTTCTGGCGGGCATACGGTTCAACTTTTGGGGATAGGTCCTTCACAAAAGTTGTTCAGAATCACAAGGACTACAAGATAAAGAATGTAAAAATTTCCAACGGCGTACATTTTTCCATAATGTGTATGCGGTATCCTTCCACAATCAAACAAACGTGCTAGCTAATTTGTGCTACCTCAAGCACTCATGACGTAAGGACTTAGGAATGGGACGTCGTACTGTGAAAATAAACAAAGTTAAAATATTATAAATATGGTGTAACGCACAAACTCTAGGCGTTGCATATATTAATTAGCTCTGCTTGTTTCCATGACTGGAATTGTAAACATTGTCAGGCAGCACAAACCTACACATTTCATGTCCCGTCGTGCTTGAACCTAAGAAATATGGAAGGACAAAGAAAGACGCAATATTATCATTGAATAAATTATACTCAAATATTATTGTCGTTTTTATTTTCTTACCATAAACATTTTAGCAACAATTTTGATCATGGCTTCGAGGAATTGGGAACGATTATATAAATTCATAATGCCGGTCACATAAGCGCGACGTGAACATCCAAAAAAAAATTACATTTGAATGGATTTATTGCAAACAAGACGAATCGATAGATTTTCCGAAAATAATTATTTTGGGAATGTGTTTATAACAAAAGGCCAGCTTTTTCGTGTTTTTCTCGTGTCGGATTCACCAAAACGTTTGTCAGCTCTGCTGTGATTTTCAAGTGGAAAAAGTCGATAGACCCCACATAATGTTCTCTACAAAATACGGATCTCACTTTTAGGCTGCCTTCCACAATTTGGGCTGGCGAGGGGGTGAGACTAAGGTTACGAGCTACACTGAATGTAGGGAGTTTCAATAATGGCAAACTATTTAAATAAATTTTTGTTTCGGCATAAGTCATAGTCAATGTTGAAAAATGGAAGTCAGGGTCCAAGCTGTTTGGTTTTCGAAACAAGTGGGAGTTAGGATAATTTGAATAGACCTCGAAATTTTAGAGCCTTTGCTGGGTTACATAGACTAAACAAAACTTGATATTCTCATAAGAATCATTGTCTGCACCAGATTTTTTCCTTGTCCTGTCATTTCTTATAACCTTATGCTTGCAAATCCACTTAAACTTTGAATTTTTGAAAAAAAAACTCTCCCACGTCATTCGCATGTCTACCCTGAAAACTTTAAGTCATGGATAGACAATTTTGTCAATCTTTCCTTGAAAATGTCACTTTTCTTGAATTTAATCGAATCCCGTAACACAATAAAGGAGATATACTAATTCTCTCAGGAATTCTCGATCCATGGCTGAAAATTTTCATGGAAGAAATGATAATGAGTTTTTTTTACCTATTTGATTTTAGGTAGAAAATCATGTAAAAACGGCAAGAATCCGACGAAGAATTGAATTTTGTTTAAAACTTTTCTGTTGTTCAGATTCTTCAGACTTATTTAATTTCTTGGAAAGGATACTGTACAAAGGGCACGGCGAAAGATCCCCGGTCATAATTGGTTGCGTTTTGGATATGTCATAGCCTTAGTCAACAACTTTTGTGAGAGATCCACCCCCAAAAGTCGCACCTTTTCAGCGCTAGGTGACCATACGGATAAACTTGGGGGTAGGTCCTTCACTAAAGTTGTTCGGAATCACAAGGACTACAACATATAATAAATTTAGAACCATCGACGAACTTTCTTCCGTATTGTGTATGCGGTATCCTTCCACAATCAAATATGCGTGCTAGCCTATTTGTGCTCTTTAAAGCCCTCATGACGAATGTCCCAGGATTGGGACGTCATGTTGTGAAAATAAACAAAGTTATTTGAAAGTGAATACGAGGGCCATTCCTAAAGTTTTTTCCGAAGTTTGAATGAGCGTAGCTCCGTTGTTCTTAAGCGGATTTGCTAG
>JAQFYE010006173.1:0-11078 GCA_034694305.1 Protaphorura glebata
ACCCCCTAGGCCGACCCTCGTGAGTTCAACCCCCTCGGACCGCCATTTTGTACTAAATGTTTGCATCACATACTACTGACGTGTGCTTCAACGAATGATGGACTAAATAATAAAATAATAATGGATTTTTTTAAAAATAGTCACTCTACTTTTTTTGACTTTACGACCGTTGTAGTCGGAATGAATTCTCCGCCTCTCTCTCTTTTTATGGTGGAAATAATTAGTCGCTCTCTCCACACGGAAAGTCAAAAATATTTGAAAGTATTTTGCCGATCATATTTGAACATGTTTTCGGACGAGTGGCAAATGTGTTTTGCGACTTCCTCTGAATTTTTTTACGCATGTTTCACGAGGACAAACTAACTCGAAATGATTGATAAAATCTGAAGGGCAATCGCTAACTCTGCAGTAAAAAAATGCCTTCCCGGTAAACAGAATTTGTTGCATACCAAGAAAAGGGTACAACAAAAGTCTCTTTCATTTGATCGCATTCTTTAGGTACGTGTATTTGTTCCTGCATTTGTATGTTAACCCGTATACTTTTCCCTTCGTACGTTCAAGGAAAATACAAAAATAAATACATGAACCTTAGAATACACCCTTTTTACATTCATGCAATGAAGTTTCTTCCAAAATATTAAAAATAAATGTAACGAACGCCTTGAACCAATATACATGAGGATGAATAGATGTCCAAATAAATTTGAAAATTACACTCCGATTGTATTGGAAACCTTTTAGTTTTATGTTTAGTTTCAGTTAGTCATTCACTTCAATACTATCCAACACTAACAAAGCTTTGTAATTTGTTTTGTACTTTTTTAATTAATTTTCATTTGCAGCTGCAGTCGTAGAAAGAAATCAACGTGAAAGTTTTTCTTTTAATATTGGACACTTTAAATTGTTGTCATGGCGGCAGAATCGAAGAAGAATGGAGGTTGTGGCGATCTTTGCGTCGCAGTAAATGGTACGGATGCTGCCGCTGGTGCGAGTGCGTGCCCAAGTCCTGATCCTGGAGATAATGTTCGAGTTACAACTAAGACCATAAGCAAAATATCGTCACATTGCGGAAAAATAGCAGTCTTACTTTGTATTATTACTTCGGTTGGAATCGGACTGAACTACTTCGATTTCAGAAAAGATTGTGACTCAAATTTTTCTTTTCAAGAGAATATCAAGCGTAAGAATTTGTATTATTTGGGATTTCCATTTGTTAATTAATGAGTTAATTAAATGACTAATTAACCCACTTAAAAAAATCCGAATGCCATTTTGGATTTTCTTTTCCATATATTGTCATGTTGAGAACTATTTCTGGCTTAATTAATACACTAATCAATTTATTTTCCGCCATTTTTTTATTCAGGTTGGAATGTCCTTCAATTTGAACTAAAAGGAGAAGTGCTCGGACAGCATAGGGGTTGACGATACCATTCTTTTTATTATCATGAGCAAGATTAATAAAGCTGGTGGTAAAGTTAATAGAATTACAGCGAATCATTTGATCAGTGAGAACCTACGAGAGTTCATGAGTTCGTATGCTTTAACAGAAAATAGTAATACGAACACAATAAACTGTTCGTTAGTGTTATTTTTAGCCAATGAGTTCCACATTCCTAAGTGATTTTGTCTGTCATCTAATTTATGTTGTATTGGTTAATATAATTTTATCCCATGGTTTTAGTTCCGGTTGAATTTTTCGGTTAGTAAAAGCCTCAAGGCATCCTGTACAGTAAAAGACCCCGAAGTGAGGGAAGACCGAAGTATTATAAGTTACGAACAGGGCACGAAAACAACTTACTTTTGGACTTCAGATGGTGGAAAGTATCAAATTGAGGGTCATGAAAAAAATAATCAAAAGGTGGCGGAAGCGGCATACACGTCGGGTAAACCAGTTAATATGTGTGAGTCAATCCACGTCTCCTTACACAGTCCAGATGATTGAAATTGACGATGACAACTGACAACTCCCTAGATCCAATGCCGAACTGGGACTGGAAATCTACCGAATCCATTTTGTAATCAATTCGAATAATCTGTTTTGTTTATAAATGTAATCATCCTGGACGAATTACAAGTGTCAATATAAAATATTATTAACCTCCCCGTACTGTACCACAAATAAATATCAATTGAAATAAAATTAAGCAATCATTCCTAATGAATTGAAACCATCAAATTATATATCATGACTTAAAATGTTGCAAGGTGGAATGTTAAATTTTTGTAAAGAACGCAGTGTTAAACAGTGCGTTCTTTCTCTGCGTTCTCCGCGTTCTCATTGTAATTAAATTACATTTCAATTTCTGAAAGTAATTGAAATTTTATTTAAATTAGTTTCCGCTTTTTAGTCGTAATTATAACTTAAATACATCGACACTGTAATTGACCCAAGCTTGCCTCGTACACTCCGGACATACCTAACTACAACTCCGAATCTGTTGGTCTGGAGTGAAGCTGAGTTTTTTTATTTATTCTATTTCATTCTAGTTATTTGACATATTAAGAACGAAATTAAAGAAACTGGGTGGACATTAAGTACGTTCATATAATCCTTCTTTGACAGACAGTCTAACATTCTAGACACTCACCAGAGTGTTCGGACGTAAATATAGTTAGAATCAGAACCAAAACACGTTTAGGTAAGTAGAACCAAAATCTAGAAATGCATGAACTAACATGAATTGACAAACCTCATACTGAAAACGACCACTCTTTTTATTCGGTTTAATTGGAAAATGCAACATGTGAATGTGATGGTTAAGGCGGAACATCCGCCCTCAGCCCTCGTCCCCGCTCTGCATCGAACCCCGCAAGGGCGACGATCCGCTTTCCTAGCCCTCTAGGGCTTAGACATACCTCACCTAACTGGAGGCAGAGCAGATTTATAATCTGGTGGAGCGGGAGGTTTGAGGGAAAGGTTTGGGGGAGAGCAACATTATTTCAATTCATTCAATCAACTCATTCCCCCCTCCCTCCATTTAAATTGTACAATGGCACTATTTTAGTCGAAGATTCCAATTCATGGTGGTTCTTATTATATTCATGTGTATTCGGACGAACATACCGGATACAAAGTACGTCAAATAAATGTGCTGAAGCTTTCCAGAATTTTTGTGAGACGGAGAGACGAGCAGTTAGTTTTACATTTCTTTTTCCAAAAATCGTACTAAAAATTTAATTGCATAGGTTATAACTGTTAGTCTGTTAGGTATAACATTATTTTTCCTTCGTCATTTTTACGAAATCTTTAATTATTGTTCAGGCGCTAGGCGCTTTGTCTCTGATGAAGTTGAACTCAATTCTGTAGTTTGCAAATATTTTCACTGTATTGACTACTTGAAAGAAACAAGGACGCGGCATTCACGGATTGTTCTCAACATATTTTCTTTTGTCATGCAATGACTCTTAGTAGACTCGAAATAATCCGAATATTGGTTTTTATTACACTCTTGTTGTTTTTCTAAAATCATGCATACCAGTATTTCTGAAATCCGAGAACCAACCTTTATTCTCAGTATACATTCTAGTCTTATCCGTCGCACAGTCACGTATTTTGCACGTTCCAATATTTTGTTTTTTCTGATTCATTTGAAACAAACAATCCTCAGTCAGGCTTTTGTTAGTCTTCATATTTCCACTTCAGTGACCTCCGGGATGTCATTTTGATATTTACATTTAAACATATTGCTCTAATATATTTTTGATTACCAAATTAAAATGGAGGTAGACGTGGATTCATGTCCTAGAATTGGAATGAGGAAACAAAAAATAGAAAATACCAAGGACCTTGGGACCCATCGCATCCTCGTGTTATCGTCATGGAAGCAGCTGAAAAACTGAAAACCAAGGGCGGAGTATCACTCGGACGAATCAAGAAATACATGACAAAGGCCCATAGAGTTGACGTTGAGAAAAACTCACATTCCATCCGAATGGCAATGAGGAAGGCCTTGGCCGTGGCTAATGGAGAATTAGTTGAATTGAAGGGGTCTGGGCTCAATGGAACACTCAAATTAGCACTGGCAGCCAAGGATGCCGTCAAACCAAGCCATTACACCCCAGTAAACTCCGGTTCGTTATATTTCAATGTTGCTTACACGTCACACTTAAATCTTTCCACTTTCTAACTCAAACGCCCAACCCCACTGCATTTGTAACCAAGAGCCCTAAAACTTTCTCTCTTCTCCCCTTTAGATTGGACATGGTACGCATATCCCTCCCCACGTATATGTTGCACTTAAACAAAAAGAAAGATGGTGAGTTATAATGTGGTCGAATCGGGGGTTTGAGGGAAAGGTTTGGGTGAGAGCAACATTGTTTTGATTTTATTTCTTCATATTCAGTTGATTATTAATTTTATTATTATTTTGATTTATGACGTTTATTTTACTAGGCAATTGATTAATATTTTTGGGATGTTTGAACAGATGTTGAGCGTTGAGAAGAATGAGAGGGCGGAGTTCCAATCTGAATGTGGTGTTTGTGACTCAGCACTTTCAGTCAGTGATAGGAAGGAGCTCCGAAAACATTTGAAACTTATATGGGGAGAAGGGAAACAAGAATGAGGTACGTGTGATGCAGGATTGCATCATATGCTTGTATGATGTATTATCCTTATATTATGATTCCTTGTATTATGGTCCTCTTGTTTGCAACAGTTTATTCTGAATTCTGAGATTGGCAAAAGAAAAACCTTTATCTATCTATCTATTGAATCCGGGCAGAGTGTTACATTTTAATCGTTTTAGGTGTTAATGTAATACAATTTGAAAATAATTTGTCCTTTAAAGAGCGTTTGGAGAAATATCCAAAATTACAGAAATTGCTTAAAATGTAGAGCAAACCGGTAGCTATTAAGGAATAATAAATTGTGTCGCCTGTTCTCCAACCGGAACCAGTGGTAGCTGTGAAATTTGAACCAGAGGAATTTGTCCTCACGGATTATTTAAATAATTTTCTGTTTCAGGATTCAGATGTACGAATCCGGACTTTCGTCGTATGATAACTTGGGCGCTCGAATTTTTCTTAATAGGTCCGACGATAATTCACGGTGTCTGCCATGAACTGATCAATCGGCAATTAACTCATTCGTTGTGTGTCTACCTAACCTTATTTTTTTTATAGCATTTGACGTCATCAATATTTAAATTGTAGGTCCGTGAAAAAAGGATTTAATGTGAAGACTGATTGTTTGAACGTATTGAATGCAATGGTCCAGGAAAGAATTCTAATTTGTTCTGGTGAATGAATGCATTCGAAAAATAGTTTAAACTTGTATTTGTCCAGTCACAATAATATTCAAGTTGGTCCGGGAGATTTGGGCAGAGTTTGGATAGAAAATATGCATCACGCATTTTACTATTATACTACGGGGTGGCTCATTACCGTCTGTCCAATTAGTCCTAGTATGTCGGCAGAAATTGATACGTGCATTTTGTTGAGGATTACATATCAATATAATTTCTAAACAAAAGGGATACCAGACCAGTAGTATTTTCCCTGGGTTGATTTTGATTCTGCCCAGAATCTACATGCGCTATAACCTACGATTGAGGATTTATTTGACCAGTAGCTGTTTAAACCCATTATTGAATTCTCTTCCATTGTTACAAATCACATTTTACTTTATCACGATAAATTGTGCAGGATGGGGTGGCCAAAGGTATGCGAGGTGATGGGCCGCGCTGTACGACTTATGTTTTTATTGTCCTTCTGAGTGAGGAAGCTAAATGTATATTTTGTGATCCACGAAGTGTAATCCTACACTACTTTTATTTCTTTCATAACCAAAAGGAGTAGACTGTTTCTTAGGTAAATGAGGGTTCATAACTATGTACGAATCTAGCAGTTTGATCTTTGAGTATTTATTCAATGATATGATGTTTTTGCCGTTCAATTAATTTTACATAACAACCAAAGCATAATTTTGAATTACACAGAATTTTAATATCTTAATATCATAATATATCATATCAAATAATACTCGCTTTACACAGTTTCTCAATGTAAACTTTTAAAAGGTATTCTATTTAATACAAAGTTGTGGTCTAAATTGTTTATTGTTTCGAAGGATGCAATTTTAGTAAATGCTTTTTCAAATTCGTGGAAGAAGGAAAATGTTTTTGACACACGGGACAACCGTGTGGTTTTTCTCTCGTATGAGTTCTCATATGAGAAGTTAAATTACTGGAGGAGGAAAACAGTTTCAAGCACAACTCACATTTGTAAGGTTTCTCCCTTGTATGAATGATTCTCACATGTGATCGTAATGCACTTGGGTCAGAAAATTTACTTGGACATAATGGGCAGTGGCATGGTTTCTCCCCGGTGTGTATTCTTGAATGCAATGTCAATTGTCTCAATTTTAAGAATGATTTTGGGCAAATGACACAAATGTACAGTTTGTCTCCGTTGTGTATTTTTAAATGTGCTTGAAGCCGTATCTTGTGGGCAAAAGTCTTTTCACAAATACTACATTTGAACGGTTTTTCGTTCGTATGGGTTGTAAGGTGTAGTTCTAGATTATGGCGTTGGGAATAGGATTTCTGGCACAAAGGACACACGAAAAGCTTTTCCCCGGTGTGAACTCTTGAGTGTTTATCTAAGTTGCCTCGTTGAGAAAATGATTTGGGACATATATTACATTTGTGGGGTTTCTCACCAGTGTGTGTTCTATAATGAAGGATTAAGTAACGATTAACAGAAAATGCTCGTGAACAAATTGTGCATTTGTAAGGCTTTTCTCCGGTGTGGGTTCTGGTATGTTTGCTCAAATCACTGGAGTGTGCAAATTCTCTCTTACAGTGCTGACATTTGTACGGTTTCTCTTTCGTGTGTACTCTGGAGTGCGTTTCCAGGGCAGTAACTCCTTTTGAGCAATAACTACAATTGTGACATTTCTTATGTTTTTTAAGTTTCCCAAAATTTATAAATGATTTTGAACGTAAATTACACTTGAGTATCTTGACTTCAGTCAGCAAGTTCTCTTTTGTTTGGGATTCGGTGACAGATGCGTCCAAAGGTTCGATGAGTTTCCCATCCGACAGGTTGGAATCCATGGGTGTATCACTAACCAATTGATCCAGAATTACACTCAATCTAACATTTTCTCCAAGTTTCCAATCCTCCATCCGTTGAGTTTTGGATTTAGATTCACAAGATTTGTCCATTCCCATCTTCCTTACACTCGGCCTGTAATATTGAGGACGGTCAAACTTTATTAAAACATTTCGGAATGTGTATTTCTCTCATTGCTGACGAGCACCATTGAGGGGAGAGCCAGCCCGAGTAATTCTTAATCATCATGCAGTGCCAATTAAATTTCAACGAAATGAATTGAATTCGTTTATTATTGCTTTATTTCTGATTCTAACTTTTTTAAAGTTAATTTCAAAACACACCAAACGTTTTGGCGTGTTTATTCCAAACGACGGACCCAGGAAACACAAACTGAAAAATACTTATAAGGGATTGACAGCGACATTATTTTTGTAGACGGATTCGGATCCAGCCCAATCCTAACATATATAGGTGCAATCCAAATGAAAACAGCTAGTCCCATCCGCGCAAGGTCGACGAAAGCTTACGCAGAATTTTTTTTGATTCACCATGGTCCAATTGAACCACGTCCCAAGTTTGAAATTGCTATCCCTCACTGGTCACCGGTTGGGGTTTTTTGAAAATCGACTTTGCTATAGTGGCCTGTTTTGATTTCAGGCTCCCGTAGCTTAGAATAATTTTTGTTATAAATTTGAAAAGGAATTACTGTGCAGGCACGGGGACTACGTGCATAGAAATTTTGCCTGATCAAAATATCTCAATTCTTACCTACCTAAGACGATATTAACCTGGAATTTTATGCGTACTTTTGGTATTTTATTTCCGAAACGCAAAAAAACACTAAGCTGGAACTTAGTTTATTTAAAGGACGAGTCTTCAACTATCGATATAAAGAATTTCAGGTTAGTGTTATTTTGCAAACGAAAGTTACACTCGAAACAATAAATTGCAACTGCCTACTTACAGAGGTCAGCGAGCGCAGGGTTGCAAGTTTTTGTGGGGTTCCCCATGTAACTTTAAGTGATATCTGGCGGGTCACCTGGTGAGGTCACGAGTCCATGGCCAATAGTAATTTTGGTCAGTACGCTCAGGACTACAACATATTCAAATTCCAGACATATCGGTACATATTTCCGGTGTTCCTCGTATGACCTTCAGTGACCTCTGGCGGGTGACCTGGTAAGGACACTTGTTAACGACCAATGTTAAAGTTGGTTAGAAAGTTGTAGATTTACACAGTCTAAGTATTGTCCCATTCAGTTTTGACAATTCAACTTGTATTTATCGTTGAATCCAAGTTACGATTTGGCAACCGTATGAGCTGACAATTTCAAGACTAAATAGCTGTCCTAAGTTCGAATCCGGGCAGCAGCACAACTTTTTTCAAAAACTGAACACTTTGATTTAATTTTTAATCATTAGTCTTGCCGAAATATATTGTAGGAATAGAAATAGGGGCATAGCATTTATGAATGAAAATAAATACAAAAATTTAGAGCCTTTACCTATTGTGCTAGCACGGCAAGGATGAGGATTGAACCTTTTCAATTCTACTCACTCTGCACAGTACACTACGTACCCGTACAGAACCCTTGACGCGAATATACTATGCTATGCTGGACTACTACTACTATCCTACACTACACATTTTAACCTCACAATATGCGCACTTGTTAGGCCAAACATTTTGTTCCGAATATAAGATTTTGAAAATCTTCTGTTCTCATTTGGATTGCACCTATATTTAAAATGGCAACATTGTATCACTCGCTTTTATAGTACATTCCGCATGTTACGCACAGGATCGGACGCATGAAGTGAAAGGCAACTTATATACTGCTGCTCAGTACGATAGCTGTATAGTGTAGTGGATAGGGGTTTGGACAGACTGATAGGGCGGTGCAGGTGCGATTCTTGGATGGGGCGAAACTTTTTATAACGTTTAACATCTTATTTCCTCCCGAATTTCAATTCCTTTAGGTCAGGTTAGGTTCATAACTCCTGCAATAGATTGTTCACGCTTAAACTAACTAATACTGCATAAAATAAATTAAATAGTTGAATTTCAATTAAATTTCGCGATGAACAGATGCTGAACGCTATTTAATTTCATTTAATTGCATTTCAATTTAATTGAAATTCAACTATTTGGGTTATTTTATGCAATTTTAGTTAGTTTATGCATGCCGTCCCTTGCATTGTTGCCAAGTTTCAGCCGATGGTCCCCAATCCGTCTACAAAAAAATAGTCGCGGATAGGAACGACCTGTATACGAGGACCTTGACCCGTCACCAATTTTCTTAGTAGATCGGCATCTCGTAAGGGGACCAGAAAACATTTCCGTGCAGAAATCAAGTACATTTTTTTGACCTTTCTTCACACATAATTTGAAATTTTTTGAGTCGTGTGTTAAAATTCCTGCTGTTTCAGGCGTTTTTCAATTTGCGTCTGTTCTGAGAGATGCCAATTAGATGCATTACAATTTTTTTCGAATGACCTGAAATTTTTTTTTCGTCAATATTCTGGGTTTCGTTAAGTCCTTTGGTATATTCAATCAAAATTCAAATTTTTTCAAAAATAATTTGTGACACATCTAATGGGCGTCTCTTAAAATTGACGCGAAACGAAAAACGCCCAAAACAGAATGCATTTCTGCATACGATATTATTAATTTGAGAATGGACGACCTCAGGATTCTTTTTTCAAAATTTTCGAGGATAGGCTTAAAAAAGACCTTGATTTCTACACGAATATATTTTCAGGTCCCACTCAGAGGAGGCCAATTCATTAAGAAAAATGGGCGTCGGGTCAAGGTCTTTCTATACAGGTCGCGCATATCTTTTGTTGTAGAGCACTAGGGTAAGGTGGGCTAATTTTGACAACTTTTCTGACAAACCCTCCTGCAGACCTCTGAAAGAGCCTTGGAATGAACTTTGAATGGAGAGGTATCCGTTTGGTAACAAAACAGAATTATTTCGGAATTTTTCTATTTCGGTTTCCAACAGCAACGGCCAACAATGAACAAATTGAAAAACCCTCAAAAACAAAGTAGTGTCCAAAAAATGACCAACACGTGACCCAAATATGGCCACAATTTCTTTCAATGTGCTTATTTTGACCGCAAGTTAGTGTCCCAAGTTTGATATATTGAGATACATTGAGATTCTGGTTGTTTTTGAGACGCGCGCCGAACCAGATGTAGCCGTATTGTATTAAAAGTGGCGGTCATTTTTCGGACTCACGCCTAACCGAATTTAGGCGTAATGCAAGCAGGTGGTGGTCTTTTTTTGGACATGTGCCACATACATAAATAATTTAATTAGGGTAAACTAAATTAACAAATTTTGGCAAGCATCGCGTGTCATGAACGACACGGCTAAATTTAGGCATTTAGAACACTTTCTTCCGACAAGTTTTGGGACACGGCTTGATTTATCCGGATTGGTCGAGTTTTATCGAAAGTGTTGACAAAATTTGACATTCTATTTAGAAAGGATAATATTTTTGAGTTCAGAATCACATTAGTGCGAATGTAAATTTTGGAAATGTAGTTACACGTTTCTCTCTATCCGCACTATGAGTCTTCCAGCACTTCACTTTACCATTCCCGCGATGTACGTACCATAATAATTTTGACTCGGATTTTGAAGATTTCGAATTTTTAAATTAATTAATTTTTAAATATTTGCGTAATATACGTAGAATTCATGTGTTTGAATATGAACGCATGTGCGCGCCACTCGCGAATAAGAAAATGGCCTATATTAGCACGGTCAAAATTAGACTACCGTACACTATAGGGTAGGCTGGGCTAATTATTCCCACCGGGCTAATCATTCCCACCGGGCTAATTATTCCCACTTTTTGTAAAATCCATTGCGCACTATACCGAATGTCACAAAAAAAATTGAAACGGACGGGAAATCTCACGTGTATCGACGGCAAATACTCTGCCGGTAGTTCTTCAACTCATCAAAATCGCACAAAATCAAAACAAGATTTTCTAAAATTTCGGG
>JAQFYE010006174.1:0-11077 GCA_034694305.1 Protaphorura glebata
GAAGTAACGTCTGCTGATCTAACGGCAAGTGCACTAGAGGCGACTATACTACTGCTAAGCGCGTCCGTGCTACCATGGTATTCATTGATAGATGATGCAAGCCTATCGTTACTTTTCTGCTCACTGGCCATACCTTCTACGGTCTGTATACAGTAATCAAAGAAATAAATTATTCGTAACCGTTTGACATAGGGTCTCAAATTTCGCGAAATATTTCAATAGTTGTCGATGGAAAAAATAAAAATAAATATTCAAGCGGACGTGACATGGTGAATGAAATAAATGCAGAATATTAAAATCGAGGGAAATTGGATATCCTTGGTATCTGCTAATACAGTTAACAGTATTTTTCTAATTTATCGCATTATTTGACAATTGAACGGGCATAAAGAATATGCAAACATTATTTTTACAGAACACCGATGACTTCATTTTCAATACTCTTTGAAAATTCATCCGGGTACTTGCGTGTCATCAAAGGTCACAATGTGATTCAAAAACTAAAAATAAATGCCTTCCGTTTTATATTGAACTTTGATTTTGTATTCAATCGTAGAGTAGTCTTCCTTGGGTTATCAATATGTTATAGATACATTGCAGAAAATGCATTGAGAACGCAAATGCACGTTTTTCACTTAATTTGGAATATTAAGTACTGGATTATTTAGTAATTTCATGTGAATATATAACCAGAAATTTATCGTCTAAGCGCAATTGCTCGTATCGAATCCTCACTTCCTTTCACCTCCACGGCTAGAATGAAACATTTTTGCAAACTTGGATTATGTGGTTCAAAATAAAATGGACTGTTCAACCAAGTGCCACAGACTCCGACTTTTTCTACTGCGCAGCGAGCATCACTTTTTCTTATTGTTATCGCACAACAAAATAGTCACAAATTATTATAACATCACTACATCATGGGTTTTTACAAATACTTTTCCTAAGACATTAAAGTGAATTAATAAATTCAAAAATCTTCTCGCCCATTTTTAAGCGTTTTATCCTTGAAAAGGTCGCGGTCTATTGCAATTGTAATCACGGTGAATTGAGAGTTCCTGAGGCGTAGCGATTTTGAAAGCATTTAACCTTATTCTTATTTGCACGCAAACTAGGTGGATTACAATTTTATTGAATTTCCTACCCATACAATTCATTCTCAAATTAATACAATGGTTACATCCTAACATGCAAGCCATTCTAGACAAAAATTCGAAAGGCAAGGATTCATAGAATTGTGGTATCTGATAATAGATGGAAATTTATGCGTATATTAATTTGTGCGATTTTTAGAGCAAGTGGTAACATTCCAAACGCGTAAAATTTTAAATTACCAACAATTATACTACTTCAATCTGGGTCAGAACTAAGTAGGAATAAGATCTACTGTTTGTTTGTTTGTTTTGTTTGTTCGCTTTTTATTAGAGTGATATTTCAAAGCAGTCACACACAAGTACGTTTTTTGACTATCTTATTCTGAAAACACTTACAAATCCTATACCTCGACGAGGAAGGACTTCATAGCTGTCTTCACCGCGTCAAGGCCCAAACAATACTGTAATATGTATCGGAATTGAATAACAATTATATACACTTAAATTGGCATATAATAGAATATTAGAAATGACTTACTTCCCTTAAGGAAATCGTGATTACATGTGAATAATGTCTAGGAATATCACAATATAGTCTGATTTTCTCCAACTCATCAGTAGTTTCATTAAATTGTTCAACTGAATAATAACAAAACAGACAATTGAAACAGAATAATTCCTTGTATATAAAATATGCCTAAATAAACTGTTTGATTTTAACATTTATTCTTGTCGTACCCAGTAATTCTAATAAATATTACCGTGTTTTGCATGTGTGATAAGTTTACTCTGGTAAGCTTGCTCGTCCCAGATTTCGTATTGCAGAGTTTTTTTGTATTTCGGAATTAATTTTCTGATCTTCTTCCCCAGTTCGTGGGGTAGGAATTCCAAGGCACGATTCTCAATCTCACCCATAAAGTTGAATTTCAAGCTATTTATGTCAATCTGGCCCATACATACTTTCCTCAGTTTAAAAAATGATTTCTGGAATTTCTTTCATGTACTCACGTATTTTCGGGGCCGGAAAGCGCAGGAGAATTCACACTGCATAATAGAAAGACGCAGATTATTTCAAATTCGCTGTACGGCATTGTCAAACATCAAGGGATATTTCTTGAAAACATTGGGTCTTCAGTTTTACCACGAGAAGGTAGCCACAGTAAGTGCGAAGAGCAAGTATAAAAAGAATGCGCATGCAAATTCACAATGTCAAAAGTCGTTCAGAAACCCGATAGATTACGTATCCGTTATAGTTCCGCAGATCGCATAAGTTCAAACAACAGCCAATTTTGGACTCAGATAGTTCAGTTTCGAAATTCAATAAATGGCGAGACATTAAACGACTGTCTTGTAGGGTTTGTTGGAATGACTTACCATATCAGTGTAAACCCCTTGAGAACAATTCAAGCCTTCTTGCAGCTTTTTCTGTCTATCAGATATCGTCTGTTGACACTCTTCGAACTCCTTTTCGGGAACATATTCTGCTTTACGTGTCGAGTTTGCAAGAAAGAGCTTGACCAATTTCGAGAGACTTATTGGAGTCGGCTTATCCAGGCAACAGCCCTCCAACCAATGACCAATACCTGGCAGTGTTTCACATTTTCTCTAAAAAAACAATAACTTTCATAGACTTTTCCAAAATGCATTTGTAGTGTTTTTACCTCAGAACTATTTCCGTTGTTAGAAGAATTGTCGGTTTTTCGGTCACTAACGCAAACCTGTAGAGAACAAGGTTATCATGTACACAACGAGTCATGACCAGCAGCCAGTAACAAATTTAATTGTCTGAGATGATAACACCAAACTTTCTTAACCGAAAACCAACCTGTTCTTCATTTTTGTAAAAACACTGGGCATATTTCATGAATTTCTCCCACGATTCCGATTTACCCTCAAATTTTGTACAATTTTCTTGGACTGCATTTTTAATATTCTTTGACAATTCATCCGGGTACTTCGAGGTCATGAATGTGAAGTACTTATCAAAGGTCACGTTTTGATTCGGGAACTAAAATACACATTCCATTTAATATATTTAGCGTTGTATCAGTATTCATTTGCAGGTTAAGTTATGCCGGTTTGATTCCCTTTGTTTATTGCATGGCCATGGCTATTGATTAGCCTTCTTTACCTTCTCAATGTATTATAAAATGACTTACGGCAGAAGATGCATTGAGTACGCAAATGTACGCTTTCCACTGAAAGAAGAAAAATCTATTGGTTAATTCCGCATAAGACTGCAACATGTAATTTATCGGCTTACCTCAGTTACAGGTAAGGACTCGTAAGCTCCATCTCCCTTCTTGCCGGCTTCACGGAAACATATTTGTAACAATTCATCATTTGGTTGAAAATAATATGGACGGCTCAACCAAGTGACATTGCAATCGAAGTCACGCTCAATTGAATATTCCTTAGGCGTGTATTTGAAGCCGCATACGTTTACAGCAATACCCTGATTGGTGACAACACAACGATTAAATTTGCCCTATACTTACCATATTAAAATTCAGACCATTGCTCTTAGGACTGCATTGATATAAACTAGATGACACTTCTACTATGTAGTTTAAACAAGGTACTCTAGAGGCGCGACTAACACAATTCAATTGAAATCTGTGCGGAACATGTATCTTGAGAAAACCGAGCCGTAGACGGAATTAGTTAACTAATGGAAATATTTTAGTTTAACACACCCAAGAGGCAATCGCAAAATGGAATGAACTTGTTAAAAATGCCATCATAAGTGCGTTGATGCTTACATAAATACTAATCTGAACGAACTGAAGTAGTTAGTTGAATATTTTTATACTTTTCTGGGATAAAGGAAATTCGTGACTGAAGTCTGACAATGACAACTCTCGGGATGAGAGCAAAATTATTGTATCAAATAACAAATGATATTCATGACATTTCTCCACAACCGTGTGTTTTCAGTACGAACTTATATAATTTCTAAATAAACAAAGAAAGGCGGCATTCGAGTCCGACTTGCAAAGAACATATTATACATATAAAATACAAACGACATGCTTTATTATACAACACCAGCATGACTTTCAAATGTCATACAAGTATACGATCGTATAGCGAAGTAGAGGACCAGATTGCACTTTATATTCTGTATTTCAACTAGACAGAAAATAAGAGAGAGAAGTAAATGACACAACGACCACGCGTCACCGTCGAAATTATAGTGAATTGAAGGTAAGAGCGCTCGGGCACTTATTCGTTCATTTACGGTATATTTTTTTAGTATATTTTTATTCTCATATCGCCTTGTTACGGCTATGTCTTTCGTTACCGTAAAATACGCGAACGCGAACGTGTCCCGTTTTCTCGCATCCCGCGAGATTTCGACTCCGGCGAAAGTCCGGAATGTACAATAAAATAAAAACTGAAACTCCGATATATTCGACTTTAACTTTCAGAACAAGTCGTCATGGATTCCTTGTAGAATTTCCCCCCGGACATCATTTATACTCAGGTTCCCATTCATATTCTGCATCTAATTTGCTTCTTAGCTTTTTAACTCACGAATATACAAACTGAATTATAATCAATTATAGGATGTCTGTCAAATATGAGAGATGATGACATAACTCACATTCCAGCGATACACGTATTAATTGTTTTTACATAAACACGATACAATGCACTACCATGCCAAATGCTCATTAATATGCAATTGCAGTAATGATGAAACTATTTGAGGTAGTTCTCTCTGATTTTTCCAAAACTTTTCTTTTCATTTTTTGGTGTGGTTACGGAATTTATGTTATAGTCCGGCTTGAATTAATTGAGCACGTATTTAAACAATTCTGAAATAATACAGTTTGGACCAATAACAATTTGAAGCAGAACTTGAACGGGACCAATTATAAAGAAATGTACAAAAAATATATATTTATATGATTTTACGCTTATGAAATAAACACCCAAGCAATTTTAGCCTGACCGTAACATAAGTCTTCGTAACCATGTCAAAAATGCAAACAATTGTGAGTGCGTCTTTTCAGGAACGCCCTGTACTCCTCGGGCACGTACTAAAAGTACTTACTTTAAAGAGGTCTTTTTTCTACACCGAATATTACTTACTACGAGATACATGTATTTTCCCTACTACTATACTATAGGGCAAATAGATGACATAGGCCAAATAGAAAACAACCCACCCTTTTCTTCCGGGATGAAAATTCTAATTCTCACAATCACTCGCACTTTGTGATTACCATAAAATACATGTGTCCCGCTCTCCCTGCATCAACCCGCCAGATTTTGATTCCGGAGAAATTTGTGAAAGCACAACAAAATAAAAACTGAAATTATTAAATATCTGACTAATTATTTTGAATAGCTTGCCATTGATTAATTGCGTAATTTTATCCTAGACATCAGGTATTTAATCCTTTCCGTATTCTGGAACTCCTTGTTTTTAATTTATTTAACGCATTTTTAAATTAAATAATCGATTGAAGGAAGGTTGTCTAATATAAATGAATTGTTTTTATTGCTTTAATCCTTTGCACATAAGTGTGTTTGTACATTCTCTACACGTTCGTTAAAGCGCAGTTAAGGTGTCATGAGTATCAAGATGGATGACGGAATAACAAAGCACAGCATTTCCGTTTTTTAATTCTGTTCATTTTAATCTCATCATGTAATTAATGTAATTTTTAATTTCTCAATTCAATTAGTTTAATTCCCGTTGGAAACGGAGATTGATTAAAAGTTTAGTTTAAAAAAAATTTTTTTTTAAATCAATCGGTACCTACTTTATTTGATTTTTGAAACGTTATATACTGATTTACAGGGATTTTGACGCTGGACCATTTTAAGACATCCGTGTTTTAGAACAATGGAATTCATTGTGGATAAGAAGAGAGAATCTGTGATGAGTGACCTTGACCTTACCCGGAATCTGGACTGGAAACTCAACCCAAATGTGGATTGCAGAGTAGCCCTGGAGAAAATGATTCTACCAACTGAGAAGGAACCTCACATGTACGTTCGATTGCAGTTTTGCAGTAATTTATTGTTTTCACACACTCATTGACATTCGCTTAAACCTTCTGCTACCAAGGGTCTACGATTGTAATCGGCAAAAGTTGTTTGCAGGGCAAATTTTTTCTATTTGTGTTTCAATTTTTGTGACCTTGTCAATATAGCGTTTTCTTCGTGTGTTAAAACTTTGGCAACGATTGAACGATTCCATATATCCATGTTTTTTTTTTGAAAGAAGGATAGAAATGGGCCAAAAGTATAAATAACGTTAAATTGGTTCGAGGCCCGCCGGCACAGCAGCCGAATCGTGGAGGCGCATTGACTCCTCTAGGACACAAGTCCACTTTCTCATGCCAACTCGCGTTGAAAATAATTCCGATTTGTGAAAAAATAACCTCAATTCCTTTTCTACTTTTGGATGAAAACAATTTTGGTGGCCTTCCAGATGTGGACACCACAAACGCAGAACATATTTCTTACAGAAATTTGTTTCCAGATTTTTAATATTTCGTGGTACAGTACCTAACTGTAGTGATAATGATGTATAATCTCATTTAACGAGACTTTAATTAGATTAAACAATGCGCGAAAGCATTCCCGGTTTTTACCGGAAAGTGACCAAAAGTGACCGGAATCAATGTCCCTAAGCGGTGAAGAATGAAGTCGACGAGTTGAGTTTGTCTAAAAGCAACAGTATTTATTAACAAACCGGCCGATGTATTGATTAGCTATGCTATTAAATTACATTTAATTAATTGATTTTAATTGATTTCCTCACAGGAATTTGGATGAAAATTCGGTCGAAAATGGTGGTGGGAGCAGAACCGAATACAGTTTAAAATGGAGTGATGCTAATACTGATGTGGATACCTCCGGCTACCTCCGGCTGAAACTTTTGATTCACAACGCGTTGGGTATTTTTCCGGAATGCGAAGAGAAATGTGTTCCATGTGACAATTATATCAAGAAATTATGGAATCATTTAATGGAAAGCCATGTTGGAAAGCCAACCGATTCGGAACATCCGCATCTTACGAAGAATTTAAATTTTGGAGTCCAAAATCTCATGAACAAGCCGAGACTGAATACAACTCCAAGCTATGAAGACGAAGAAAGCAGTGAGGACGTGAAACCACTGATAAACCCACCAGAGCACGTGGATTATTATTATGTCACGAATGAAAATTTAAAACATGAACCGGAAGACATCGAGTGCCAGGAAGATCCACAACTAAACATACAACAACATTTAAATTGTGAGGAAGACATAATCGAAAATACAAAATACACTGACATGCATACCGCACAGACACGAACAAACAAAGGATTCCAGTGTTTGTTATGCCCGAAGAGTTTTACTATTCAGGAACACTTGTCTAGACACAATTTAATTCACACTGGAGAAAGACCTTTCAAGTGTGAAACATGTGGGAAGGGCTTTGCTATGAATTATCACTTAACTGTACACATGAGAATTCACACAGATAAAAAGTTTAGTTGTAATAAATGTGGAAAGAAGTTTGCGACAAATGTATATTTGTCTAGACATGAGAAAATCGTTCACACAGAAGACAAGCCCTTTAAATGCATTACGTGTGGAAAGGGATTCGTTTTAAAGTGTGCGTTGGAGAAACATATGACCACACATTCAAACATCAGACCTTTCAAGTGTGTCACGTGTGGAAAAAGTTTTATGGATTTGTACTGTCTAAGTAGGCACAAATTAAGTCACAACAGTAAGAAGCAACGTGAATGTGATGTGTGAGGAAAAAGTTTTAGTACGTCTTCGAATCTCAATGTGCACAAATGATTTGTGACAAATCTTTTCACACTGAAGACAGAAGGCAAGTTGTTGTGACGTCCAGTAAAATCTAGCAGACTGCATTTTGCCGTAAGGACGGTTGTCTTTCTCACTACTTTGGGTAAAACTCAAGAAAACATGGTCGTGCCTAAAACAGTATTTGTATTAATAGTTTAAATAATTTGTTAAAACAAAATAGAAGTATCAAGTATCATACAGAGGATTGGTTCATTTTTGAAATTGCGACGTTACTTCATAGTAGTGTTGTTTCAGTTCCTTTTAGTTCTAGTTAGTTCCAGTTCCAACTTAAAAATAACGTAATTCAGTTTAGTTATAGTTAGTTCCTAACTCACTTTATATTTAGTTCCAGTTCTAGTTCTAGTTCCTGCAATTTAGTAGTTCCAGTTCCAATAGTTCTAATTCCTATTTAGTTTCTATTTAGTTCCATTTTAGTACCTGATGAAATTCCAGACTAGCTACGATTGGCAAACTCTTATTTTCGATATTCGATACTAAAGTCCGACATTTAATAAATATAATATCAATAGTAATTCACAATGAAAACAATGGTTTTCCGAAATTTCGCGACACCAATTTTAACATTAAAGAATTGATAAACCGTCATGGGTGATACATAATGTAATCCCTTACTTCGACTGACGGTAGTTGTAGTCTGTTTTAATTAAATGGTTGTTTCTATTGAGTAACACTTCTTGACCCGAATAGAGCAACCGAATTTTTCGGCACCTCGAAATCCTTCAAGTGATAAATTAAATTTTAAATCCATTGAAGCCTCCGTTGCCGATCGGACAAATGTCCTTTACAAATCTTGAATCTTGATGGCGAGGCGAGGCTTACGTCTGAACTCTTAAATTCTGTGATTTCAGGAAACATCGGAACTATATTGGAACTCAGTTCCATTCAGTTCCTGTCATTAATAGTTCCAGTTCTAGTTACAGTTCCGACTGCTAAGAATAAAATAGTTCCAGTTCTAGTTCTAGTTCCTCTATAATTTAAGTTCTAGTATAGTTCCAGGAACTGGAACTGGAACTGAAATTAGGAACTCAGTTCCACGTGGAACTGAAACAACACTACTTCATAGCAGGTGTATTTTTCTACTGCGGATTTTATAACTAAGGATACTTTATATGGGCCAAGTGGAAAGGAACCTGCCCTCTACGAAAAATACCCTGTGGTATATGGCCGGCCGCTACGGGTGTCGACCGAATAAAGGCGCACACTCAAATAACCGGCGGATCACGAGATAAGTTTGTCCAAAAGTGTGTAGTCTGACTCAACCCAGTGCTCATAATTAATCGCCGTGTCGGCTTGTACAGTTTTTCAATCTACAAGGAATTCAGGAGAAGATAATCGAAAGAATCAATGACAGATATTTCGAAATTTTAGTTTTGATTTCATAGTATATTTACACTCACTGTCACCGACACAGAGTTATAAATTTCAGATTGTTTCTACCTATGTTGTTTCTCCAAAAAAGGGATAAGTAAGAAAAAGAACTATAGCTAAAATTCCTAACTCTATGGTCACCGAAGTCAAATCGAATTGAGTGGGAGTGCAGTGGGACACGAGTATTTTGTAGTCACCGTAAAGTCCACGTGTTCCGGTGTCCTACAATAACCCGCCAGATTCAATCAATTTTCACTTGGGCGGAAGTCGTGAACGTACTGTAAAATATGGTTGGACTAAGGCTGACGAAAATTATTATACATACATCTGACTTTCTGACTTCATACCATAACTTGTCATGGATTAATTGTGTAATTTCGTCCTGAACATCAGTCAGTGTTGCTCAGGTATGTAATCCACTTCATATTGTATGTATTTACTTTCCTTCTTTGTTTTTTTAAGTAACGAATAAATAATAATTAATTATTTAAAGGAAGGTTTTGTCAAGTATGAGAGGTGATGAAATGTCTTACATTCCAGACATACATAGAGGTAATTGTATTTACATACACACGACACATTCAAGTCGAGTGAGGACATAACATTTTTGGTTATTTAATTTTGTTCATTTCGGTGAATGTAATTAATGTAATTTTTAATTTTCTTTTTAATTCAATTATTAACCTGATTTTGTTTGAAAACCGGAGTCGAATTAAATATTTGGTTTAAAAATAATGATTTGAAACAAACAATATTAATATTTAATTTAAATTTTAAAACGTTATATTGATTTACATGGATTTTGAGCCTAGATCATTATATTCAACAATTCCAATCCAGATCACCCATCTGGCTGACTGACTGGAATCTGGAGGATTAATTACAATATCTGTCATCTGTACGTTTACAACAATGGAATTCCTTGTGAATGTGAAGAGAGAGTCAGGGATGAGTGACCTTGACCTTTCCCGGAGTCTGGACTGGAAACTCAATCCGAATGTGGATTGCAGAGTAACCCTGGAGAAAATGATTTTACCTTCTGAAATGGGATCTCATGTGTACGTTTGTTTGCATTAATTTATTGTGCACACACATTAATAACTAACAAGGATCTCGGTCTCAACAAATTACTACTCCTTGAAATTGAAATTGTAAGCTTTATAATATTTTGAAAAGTGCAAAGAGTCTTCGTTCTCAAGGTTTTAGCATGGAATAGCCCATGGAACTTTCCCCAAAATCTGATCTCAAGATACAAGAAATTGCACTTTTTTTAGAAAATGGTTGCAATGTTTAGAATAATAAATAAACCTGTCGACTTTGCAAAGGATACCGCAGAAAGGGCACCGGAAATACTCCCCGGTCAGAATCGGCTCATCTTTGGATGTGTTGTAGCCCTTGACCTCCTGAACAATGTTTCTACAGGTCCCAACTCGAAAGGTCAACCCTGGTGACCTCCAGAGGTCACCAAAGTTCGACTCCCGGTCGCCTCGTAACCTAAAAAATTACCCCTACAAATGTTGTTCCACTCGTTGAGACAAGCAAGTTTTTCCTCTGGCATTTTTTTTTGTGGTCAACGGTTGAGGTCACAGGTCAAGATCAAGGCCTATTTTTATATCTTCATCTTGACCTGTGATTCCAGTTAGAAATTAATTTGGCAGCTGCAGGATGTACGTCCGTCAGTTAGAAATAAATTAGGCAGCTGCAGGATGTTTGCGGTCAGATTAAACTGGACCGTTTATTTTTCCACATCCTCCTCCAGTCGAGAGAAAGG
>JAQFYE010006175.1:0-11076 GCA_034694305.1 Protaphorura glebata
GGCAATGAAGTTCAATATTAATAAGCATCTGACATGATTGGGTGAACCAAAGCGCACAGTACTCGCGACACTCATCATCACATCAAAAGTGAAACTGAATGAAAATTAAAATAAATGAAATTTTTTAACTTGCGTTAGAATTTGTCTATGTCAACGTTTTACTACTACATAGAAAAGTGATGTGAAGATGGCGGCATGAAGCATGTCAACTTATCGGCACCTTTATCGTGAAGAGACATTCTCAAGATTGGAGAAACTTTTTAAAGGATCAAAATAAAAGGTTTCACTTGTCGCAAGGCTTTGGAGACTGGAATAGAGATAAAAGCTTGGGAAAAAAATTGTGCATATAGCTGATTCTGGCTTCTACGTTTTTTCAAAGTCTCATGTTTTGGACCATAATCTTATTGCGCCTAGACGTTGTTAGAGCGGTTCTGGTAATAAAAGAAAAAGGTACACATATGTTATAGGATGTGGGTACTTTTTGGTCTTATTTATTAAAACGATTCTAATATCAAATTAAATGGAACGATGAAAGTGAAACTCTGTTTAAGAGCTCACATTGTCCTTTCACTCTTCTTCCGGCATATGCGAACGTGACCCTCTTGTTCTCCCTTGCTGTATTCTGTATTATATACTATGCACGCATATTATTCCCATCATCCGTAGCAAAATCATAAACGCAGCTGTAAAGAATTATTTATTTTCCAATGAACACAAAATACGGAAGACTTTCCTTCACAAAGTATATGGTGAGTTCCCTGGGCTTTGTACCAGTTTTCTGAAAGGTTTTAATGAGATTTGCTCAGTTCTACTACAATTCCTTGATGTTGTCCTCTTGCATCACACCGGCTTCGATTACTTCCATTCAACTCTCTCCAGGAAAAGAGAAGAACTTCGACTTGGACTACTAGTTTATATAAGACAGAAATCTAAACAAAACAGGACGAAAGTTTTATTGCAAACACGATAATCGTATTTCCCTTCTCAGTTTCTCTTTTATACTCCAGTTTCCTTCACCTTCTTTTATTGTCTCACAGTCCCCTTGTCAACCCAAACCTTTAAATAGAACTTCTTCGTCTCTTTTCTCCACACCAGAACTTGCGAAGTCTTGCTAAATCAAACCTTGGTTTTTTACTTTTATGCATATCTTATGTTCACACATCTAAAAGTTTAAATAATCATTTCTTCAGGTAATGTGTATTGTTTGACGCCACTATATTATACATTAATTGCTGTGTGAAATGAATTCTCATCCATGAAGTAATCGATTCAACTAATACTCAACCATATGTTACATTTCAGTTGAGAAATCAGGATATTCAGCGTTAGGGCTGCCTTATTGTTCTTCTGAATTTCGCCTTCGATCTTGCATGAAAATTGTAGGCACCGTATAAAATCATCCGGTGAAATATAATTATTCAGTAGGTCATGAAATCCGATCGAATGCCGGCAATAACAATTTTCAGACGAGACTTATTGTTATTTGTTTTTGTTCTTTTCCAGAGACTCCTGGGGATTGTTTGTGCATTACAACACATTCTGATTGTTCTAACTTCCGTCGTGTCAGGTAAGGACAATTACTTTCCCAACCTTTGGAGAATCTGTTTTATTTAAGACTGCTAATAGAAAACGTTGAGAATTGGTGGAGAAATGGGAAATGAGAAAGGTTGAAAGGATAAAAAATGAAGTAGAGAGAATTCTTGTTCATAATAAAAATGAATCAATGCTCTCATACATTCTTTGCATGGGTTGAGAGTGAGAACTGAAGAGGTTCTTTTCCTTCCTGCTTTTTTAGAGAGTTGAAAAGTTTCTGTTTTTATCTTTCCCTAAAGTGCCATCTCTTATACATGCCAGAGAGAAACATTATTATGATTATTATTATTCCCGTCCGCCCGCCCAACAAAATTAGACTCACATCCACGAGGGGGCTAGGAAACCAGGGATAGGACCAACCCGGGTAAGTCTCCCTCTTATTGTTCCTTTTTAATCTGTTACCATATTATAAAATCCTCCTAATATGCATTTACTCTCCGTTCACATGAATTGGTTTTTCTTTCTCTTGATGGAATGTGCGACAAAAAAACACACGTAGTGAAAGGTCCACGTTCTACGCTTTCACTCGACTGTGCTGTCTTGTTTAACGTTAGAAATACCAACGACCAGCCACCTTTCCCCTCATACCTGCCTACTCATCTGTGTAATGAATACGAATTGGAAAAGTTTCAACCCCCTTAATGGACTTTTTCAGCAAGTTCTCCACTAATTGAACATGCACAGATAACTTCTTATCATAACTCTTGCACTCTTTAGTTCTATTTTTTGTCATGTCTGTTTCTCCATGCTTCATGTTTATAATACCTATGGTGTAGCCATTGTCTCCTGTAAGTGAGACCTGTCTTTCATTATCCTTGAGAATCTTTATAACTTTCTTTAATTTAAACTTGTATGGCTCACGCCATTCCTAAATGGAATTTTACTCTCCTCCTGTGAGCAGAAATTTCAACCTGGATTTCTTGATGGACCAAATTTATCTTCGTCTTTAAAATGGTCTATCCCAATCTTACATTTGAATATTGAACCAGGGATTTTTTTACCTTCGTCTTTAAGCAAATGCATTTATATTCGGTCGGGTAGTACGTGGACACGAAGGTCAACACTCTATTGTATTCGCTCTTAATTAATCCCTTCATTAATTGACATTTCCCGGTTAAGCATGGTCAAACATTATTGTGTATTTACTGTAGAAAAACAGGCTAGCTGTTTATTTGTCAAAGGAAAGGAAAATATTTGATTCGTGCATAATTAAGAAGATTGTAAATGAAGAGATTGATGTAACCCAAAAGTCCATTTAAAGGAATAAAAATACCGAGTGGGTAATTCTCGTAAATGTCGTAGCTCGAAACAATAAACAAATTTTTAGTCTGTTCTCACCTTCAAGCCTACATTACATATTCTCTACGCTTTTTTAGTTTCAATATTTCTGGTCGGCTGTGATGTGTAGAAGGCGTACTGCCTAACTGATGACGTAAGCACAACTATGCTCAAATATCACAAAGAAAGTGTGAAAGCTTTCACTTTGACTTTCCTTCAACCCAACATTGAATCAGCAGTTTACAATAGGATGTCAGTGATCAATGTCTCCACCCCAAGTGCCCTTGCTCATATGAATCCATTCTTTATTTGTTGTCACAGTTAGGGACAAACCGCATCCAACACAATAATGCCATTCGGGGAAAACCACTAACCTAAATAGAAGATGGAAGTCTGCTTGAAAATTATTTAAAAAAATGTTTCAGTCTTGTGGACTATCACGCTTAAACCCTTATAAAATTATTGATTCGCTAGACTTTGGGCTTGGAAAACTGAGAAATAATAAAAAATTGTTTAAAATATTGAGTCCGAATTTATAAGTCGGTTATTTATCTGGAATTAGTACCAGCCTGAACCAAAACTAAGAAAGCTTTGTAGTAAGGGATTCAAATCTGCTACCTGCTGGGACGGGATTCGATTCCCCGGGCCTGGTATACCTCAGCCCGACTCTTCTTATACTGTCAGGTTTTTACCTTATACGCAAGGGTAACTCACATTTTCGCATACATAAATTGGTAAGGTGCCCTAGAGGGGAAGGAATGTCGGGTAGCACGAAGAAACCCTCGAAGGCATTCAGCCGTGGTGACACTGAAGTAATGCGAGCGTCAAAGTGAGTTAGGTTCTGAACTTGTGTAGTTAATAAGTTAATTTCTTTTATTGCTGTCAAGAATTTCAGCTTAGCTGTTGTCAACATTCGGATCCAGTTAACATTCAGACCTGTATAACTGGATTGAGGGCTCTCTCTCTCGTAGAAATTGATGAAAAGCCGTCATTTGACTCAGAATAGTGCTATCATCTGAATTCTCTCATCGCACATCTCAGGATAGATAGTCAACCCAGAGTATAACACCCAATGTGTTTTTTCCAACCTGAAATCTCTGTATATTTTGTCTGATTGGTTTTTGTTTCTTTCATTGCGACATGACGGTTTATAAAACGATGTATAACATTTGGCTTCCATTTTTAAACAAAAATTATTATTATTACTGAAATAATTTTTTTATTTTTTGTTCCTTGGGGAAGTCATAAATTTTATAATTAGGTAAGTTCACGAGACTGCAATTTTTGTCTATTTCATTGTCAAACGGAGTATGTGTAGTAGTGTGGTAGTCCTTGTAACTAGAATTTAGCTTTCAGTCCGACGTGTTTTCTGTCATATTAGTAGAAAGTTTTGGTTACAAAAAACTAAAATAATTAATGAAGTTTCCCATACTTGTTCTCCAAATTAAATTTTCGAAAGAAGTGTGGGTTTAAGCTGCTAATGAATACGGTAGCAAAAGTCAGTAGAATAAAACAAAGTTAGACCGAATGGTGAAAGAGAAGATTGGTTGAAAGTGCCCAGCTCACAGTGTTTCTACTACTTTGTCCCAAGGCAGAAGGGGGTGGGGTTCAGTCACCATGAAAGTATTGTACTTTCGAGTTGAGTCGGATTACGTTACATTTAAGAAAAGAGAAACCATCGGAGCAGAAATCGTTAGTTGGGATTACATTCAGATTCAATATGAATTTCATTTAATCACCTTCTTCCACTATTATACCCACTGAGCTTGCTTTTCATTTCATGAGTAGTAACACATTTCTCATATTGGTGTTGTATGTACGTTCTCTACTTTCTATTCCATTTTCACAGCTATCTCTCTTCTGTGTTAACTTTATCACCTTATTATTTTACTAGTGCCGGCTTTTCTAAGTCGGTTTTAGCCAATAGACTTTCTTCACATTCATAACATGTACAACAACTTACATACAACGTACGGTGTAATGAAGTTCCGAAGCGAATGGCATAATATTTAATTGCGCTCCCACCGCAGAACCAGGCTTAAAATCACATTCTGTTGAAAAGAGTAATTATTTGTTGACAATATTACTATAAAAGCATTGCTCTTGTGAGGGAGTTACTAGTACAAATTAAGACAAACTTTTCAAAATAGGTTTGAAGTTAGAAGCGTATTAGAGCGGCATATAAGAACAAGTATTAACCAAGAAGTTAATAATTGTTGCCAATGGTAAGGGACAGTTCGGACACAAATACTTGGTTGTTGCGATCTTCTCAACCCAAAAATTAGTCCATCAGTAGTGTTTCAACATTTCAATTGTGTTTGAAATTTGGACGGACAATTGGCGAGGTACAGACCCAGCATATGGAAATAATTTATATAAATTCTTCAGAGTAAAGTTATAACTTGTAGTTCCGATTAATGCTTCCAGAATCTCGATCATTAGAGTTCAAGATCCGTACATCAACGGCAAACTTCAAACTTCAATGTTAAGGGCGATGGGTGAGCCAGACACGATCCCGTTGGCTTGAGTGCCAATTTATCTTCCACTAATTGAATTATGTAAGCTGTGCTTATAAGTTGATGGATTCTGCTTGTTGGAATTTTGATCAAAGTCAAAAGGATAGGTCAATCTTAATTGTCCTTAGCAGGTTAAATCAGTGTCTGAAATCATTTGAACTGATTAAATTGCTTGTTGAGCATGAATTGGGTTGCATGCACGCAATTCCATATCACGGCACCACGATAGCGTATGCTGGACTCTTATGAGAATTTTCGAGACGAGGAGAGACATAAACAATTTAGAAAATGTGTATTTATGTAGGAAATGTTTTGATTTGAGACTTGGACTAGGAGTGAGCGGTTGGTTGCAGGGCAGTAAGCTGTTCTAAGGACAGAAGGATTACAAAATGAATTGTGCACGGGTGGTAGTGGTGGATGAACTGAGATATAGAATTTAGGGAAATTCCCTGACGTCGGAATAGTAGAAGAAGAAAGCGGAGGAACGGAGAAAGTTGAGAGAGGCCAGAACGGACCAGAAGAAGAGAGAGAAAGATAATGGGAGGGATGGGATATGTAAAATTATTAGTGGAGAGAGAGAATGGTTGGCATTCCTGAGCTTATTATATTAAGGAGAAGAGCAAGATGCATCTCACGTTTTTGTAGGACAGGCAATATTATTAATTGTGAGATGGCAGAGATATGGAATGTGACTCTGGCAGGGACTAGACACTAGCTTCCTATTATTACTCGAAACACAAAAAGAGCCCTCTTGGGACTCCTTAGCCCCTAGTCTACCAACTACCCACAACTTTTAATTGATTCTGTTCATGCCCTTTCTCACACGCCTTTCTTCCTTTCCCCCACCCCCCAAGTCCGACTCTCCCATTCATCCTCCCCCTTTGTTTTTCCTCATTCTCTTCTTTTTATTTGATATTTTTATTTAAAATGAGATTCAAATGAGTATCTCGCTAATGAAGCTTTATGGGGCTCACTCATGAGTAGTATGCAAATTTTAGCTTAGAAAGAAGACTTGGGCGGTGAGCTGGATTTGTTTTAAGAAGATAAAATATATTCTCAAGAGAAAGTATATTAAGGAAGGACAAGTTAGATAATCAGCACTTTGTTCATTGGCAGCTTACTCTGGGTTTCAAAGACACCTGCCAGAATAATTGAAATTTTTATATCCAGAAGCCAAATGAGGCTCACATTACGACGAGGTGGGGAATTGAACTGTAGGAATCTACGTTTCAGTTCTTACACATTCTATGGAAAGGAAGAAGGAACTACTATGCACAGCCTTTTTAGTTCCGCATATGTATTAGCGGAATTGATTTCCAAAGGGTGCCGAGTTAGTTTCCGTACCGGTCATCACTAAGTTCCCATCTGTCGGGTAGTGCCAGTGGTAGGACATTATCTATGAGATGTTTCTACTTGACAGAGCCTTCGACCCCTCGCGGAGTAACGCGAACAGTGTTCCCGTAGTGTGACGCTCACAGAGCCAAACTAACTCAACCTACCAGGTGCAAGTCTGAGGGAAAAGACAAGACTAGAAGTCTCAAGAATTATGCCCAACCCAATGAAGGGAAGACAACTTGCTCATCCTCAGCTCTTCTGACTGGACAATGACATGTCATTACTGAACTCAGCGGTTGGAAGACTTCTTATTTTAAAGTTCAAAATGACCTTTGTTTCAAATAAATAAAGAAATAGTTGCAAACTTTAGTGTTTACTAACTATTTTGCTAGACTAATTAACTATTTAATTGTCGATTCTCTATTTGTTATCTATTTGTAGTTGGAAGGCACGGACCAAATGTTAAACAACAGGGCAAACTAAAGAAATTAGTTAACTAGAATATCCTAATCATGATGTAACAAATATTTCTTTCTACCTTTATATCTTTATTGAAGAATGTTTTCAAAAATAAATAAAGATAATATCTTCAATTTTCTATCGTCCGTTTCTCATTGTGTGAGTAACTTCAAAAATCCGTGTAGGTCGAATCGTAATTATTGTGAAGAATGCTTTAGAAGAATCAAAGAATCAAACAAAGAATAAGTAAAAAGATTTGTTCGGAATTGACGATACCTATGTCAACTTCTGCCACTTTCATTCGCTTGGAGTTCAGTGGGTTTCATACTAAACTCAGATACCACTTGCTACAGGGTATGGCACTGTTAAGGAAAACTGCAGTAAAACCCCTTCATGGCAAAATGGCAATCCCATACATTGCATGCCAGTGGGCCCGAGTTTGAGGTATACAGGGTGTGCCACAATGATCTATACCAATTTGATTTGATGCCACGACTGAACAACTATTGGCGGGATTAGGCTCAAAATGAAGTTTAGAATTCACTAAATTCCTATCCGCGGAGCTTACCATAGTCGTTGAAGTAGTCGGCCACTCTTTTCAACAAGTAGTTAACTGGGAGGTAAAATTGTTCGAATTCGAGCTCGTTACAACGACCGTTGCTTAAATCAACTGCCAACCACAGTGTTCATACCTCAGTACTTCACCATTCGAATTTTAGTTTAAATTGGTGATTCCACATAGCACTCACATAGCACTCATATGTCTGCAAATCATCTGTAATAAATTCTGCAGATTTTTTGCAATACAGTGCCCGGTTCTAATTTGCAGATAGAGACTTTTCCAAAGAAGAATGACGAAAATTTAACCGATGAAATATTGAGGCATGAACATTCTGGAAGCAAATAAACAAAACAAAAATGGTGAACTTTATATTTTCATATGACAGTTGTATAGCAATATTATGACTTCCTTTTACGAAACCTGAAGAAAGTTTAATCGAACCTTCAAAATAGTAATAGATGAAGAGCTGAGAGGTAAATTGGACTAGGGTCTGAGTGTAGGGGAGGGATGATTCGGATGATGAGTGATAGAGACGAACCGTTTAAAAAGAGAAAGTAGAAGTGGAGAAAGTGGAATAAGAGGAAAAAAGGTAGGTGGAGACGAGGAGGGGTTGTTCCTCAGGAATAGTAGTATTTATGAGCCTTTATAGAAAGTGTCAACTTTTTGCTTATCATGATAGGAGTTGGTTGGTTTGGTGTGGTCTGTCTGTCTGCCTGCGTGTTTGTGTTGAGATTAGATATAGGTCACTTGGGTATGGTTAGTCGACATGTCCAAGACACCGTATCAGTCCTCTTCATCCTGGGAGCGGGGTTGTGCAGAACGATGTTCACTGCTTAAAGTCAAAGTCGAAGGCGAAATTCACGAAGTCACTCTATTGCACCGAGAAAAAAAGTAGTGAGAGCAGAAGAGCGAGAGTTGTCCACGGAACGTATTGGAGCTCTGGGTACAATTTTCACGCATTTTTGTCATCAGCTTTTTTTTACACGATCCTATTTCCCTCGTTTATCAGAGATGAAAGTTCATTCCTGTTAAATCACCGGGATTGCTCTCTCACACCCCAGGGACTGACTACAACTTACGAACACACACACATAAACCCTGCTACCTCCTTACTTTCCTGGACTTCTTTCCTGACAAACTTGCATTTTCCCGTCTTCCCATCCTTCCTTCCTTCCCATGGACATATAGAAATGTATCAATGAGAGCCGGTCAACCCATACTGTTTGACCCCTGACGCATCAATACTTATGAGTAGAGCGTAGGTCATTCACAAATACTTCGTCAGATTTGAAATTCTCACTTTTACTTTCACTCATAAGTTCCAGTTTTGGTTCACGTGCGTGCGGAGTAGACTGTATAAAAATGTAAACTTCATTGTTTGCGTTTGTTGAAAGGGTGGACGCACCGAAAACGTGATGAAACGTGATTCCCTTGCCTACAATACGTTAAAATGCAACGCCATAATAGCATGACTGACCCTCGTTTATTTCCCAAGTGTTATGAAAGTAATTTTATGTCCTATCTCTACTCTCAACCTTAAGCTTCCGGTAACGTTGCATACATGCTTAGGTACAAAGGCCTGCCAACCTATGAGCGTAGTAATTAAGTCCGTTTATTTAGTTTAACTTTGTGGCACGTTGTTACATATTCCAGAGCACTCTGCCTATGAACCACGCTTCCTTGGAACGTTAAAGAATGTGACTCAAATCCAAGGGAAGGATGCTAGCTTCACGTGTATGGTCGATAATCTTGGTGGTCATCGGGTAAGGAAGTTTCTTCTTCATGCCTCTTTACCTCTAACTAACATTTGTCCCCGCCAGCCATTTCCCCCCGATTTCCAATCTGCCACCAACGTCAGGACTAGACTTCCATACAAAGTATCCCAGGAAATCCCAGGAAACGAAAACTGAATTCTCGAGTAAGGTCATTGTCATTTCTGATTTTGCTAATTAATTGGAGTACTTACTGTTTTGTCTAAGGGTCATAAACGTAAACACCTTCATTTTGGTGAGCGGCAAGGGCTTTTACCCCATACTATGTTTCTGCGTCATTTTGTTACACTCTGTAGGTTAATCTAATCTAATCTGTCGTCTCGAACCGAAGCCAGGAAAGGCATTACTTCTAATGAATCGTGGAAGGCAATAGTAGTGCACCCGCAGAGACTTGACCAGGTTTTACTACCAGCAAAGCACATATTTTTCTTTCCCGAAACAGACATCTTAATTTCAGAAGTTCTTAAGAAAGACATGTACAGCCTTTACACTGCAGTAGTTGTTTCCTCAAACATTTGGATTAAGACAGATAGTGTACCATTGTCTACATTGCATCGTCAGTTTGACGAGTTCATGGCACTGTGTGACATTTTATGTTTTCCTCTACGAAACGAACGAATGAATGAATGTATAAAATGATTTCGGGTTTTGGTAAGAGACTGAAGGAATTACATTTGGAGGAGATGGAATCAGTATTCATAAGGTGACTTGACGCCTCAGTGGATAGAAGGGTAGGAAAACAGTAGTGATACACACAGAAGAGACTAACAATATTTGGAGGTTTTAATTAATACATGACAAAACTTTCTCCCATTGTAACTACACATGGGGTGATTTATTGCCTTAAGTTCTAACTTTGACTATACACATACAAATGTATAGCGAGCAAGCTTGGCTGGAGAAAACTGCACGCTGCTTTCCATGGCCAACCATTTCCCTATTCTTGTAACATTAGATTCACTTTTAGTTCCGCGTGTCCCAGCTGGCATGGCATGCATGGAAATTTAACCCTGCAAAGTAGAACTGGGAAGACCCGACATGTAATTCTCAAATGTGATTACGTAAATGATGTCCCGTTTTGTCCGACATGTAAATGTAACTTCGCTAAAAACTCAAGTTGGACTTCGTGACAAGTTGTAGGGTTAAATGTGTACAGGGGTGGGCGGCTGTTTTTGGACAGTTTCCTTACGCTTATATCTCGCGCAGTTTATGTGAGAGAATTTTGAAAAAAGTATGACCGTATCCTTGGAAAAGTTGTTACAAGTGATAATTTTTGCAGATTTTTTGCATTCAGGCTTTCCTGCCAAAATGGCCGCGGAAGGTGAAACACTGTTAAATTTTTTTTCCAAACGCAGTTCAGAGACGTCACCCTTCTTTTCCAAAGCCTTTGTTTCAGATGTCCGAATGCGAAAAAGTCCATTTGACCTGTGTCCGGAGATTTAACTGGGATTTCGGTTCTGGGAATAATTTACAATTTTTTTCTAAATTGGAAATTGGCTGCGTAGGCCTCTGTTTTCTTTCAGGTATGGGAAGACGCCTCATAATGATGAACGAAAACTTC
>JAQFYE010006176.1:0-11074 GCA_034694305.1 Protaphorura glebata
CTCCACCTTTTCTAAACTACTTCCTGTAATCCACCACACCCATTTTGCAACTTTCTCTTAACCACTGATCTGAAACCGCGGGCTTTCCCACAGTCTCGGCTGTTTATAAGTATTCTATTTTCCTAGGAATTTCTATCTTCAATTATAACGCCGACAAATTAAAAACTAAACGAGGTGAGAATTTCCAAGGAAATCACGTTCTGGAAGATAATTCTGTCATTTCTTACGTAATTAAACTCACTAGTTAGTGAATGAAACATTTTTTATTGAAAATCACGTTCAGTATTGACGTAGATATTGAAACTGTGTGAGCCGACATAAAAATTTCTAGTCTCGTCCCAAGACACAAATCGTCTTATAAGGTAAACACTTTTGCGGTTAATTTTGATTGTCGTTGACTATTTGGTCCGGGATTCAATTCCTGACAGCCCAAATTCATAATTCCTTCCTGAACAGGGTACAGGGTAATCGGTCCAGAGAAATCCTTATTAAATTTTATCAACGTGTCAGTCGTTACCTTGTCAAATTCATTACACTCTAATATTTCTATAATCTGACAGATTATTCTGGACTGGACACCATCAATATATAGTTATTACGTCAATACAAAAATTGGACTGCCACCTTGAAAATCAGCTTAAATAAAAAATGGAACAAATAAATTAGTTAGAGTACTTTTTGTTAAGCGAGACATATAGTGTGAGACAATTACTAAGAAATATTCTCTGTGAAAACCTCTCTCAATGTACTAAAAGACATCATGCACGAAGCCGAAGGTTACGAAAAGTTGACCTGCCCAGCACGTCGAGATGCTGATATATTTCCAAAATTACTTGTAAAAATGAATATTGATAAGAATAAAAAACAATTCAATATTTTGGATTTCGGTTCTGGAACAGGAGCATTTGCTTCACATTTTCTTGTTCCATTCGCAGAGGAGACTGACTCCCAAATAACATGTTTCGACATTTCAGAGGAAATGATAAAATTTTCCGAAGCCAATTATCCACACGAAAGAGTCAAATATTTGGCCTGCGACATTTTCTCTGAGAATTTTCCATTCAATGACAACACTTCATTCTTTGACTACATTTTCTCTTTTTATGTCATTCATTTCATTAAAGATTACAGGTAAGATTTTCCAATTATATTTTCCAATTATTAAGCGTCGGTATTTGATAATATTTTGTTTATTACAGAGAAGTGTTCAGGAGACTCCATCGTCTATTGAAACCTGGTGGGAAATTCGGTTTTCTTACCATTGTCAAGCATAACGAATTTATCGTTAATAAATTGATTGGTACAGACCCAAAGTGGACACAATACACGCACGTCAGTTATTACTTTAAAAAAATGAATAATTCAAACTATAATTATTAGAGTTTTATTATTTTTAGGACTACGAAAAGTTTATTCCTGAGTGGATCATTTCAGGAAAGGATCCTTCAGTTTGCCTCAGAGATGCTATTGAATCAAGTGGATTTAAAGTCATTCAGTTGGATTGTCTGGACAGGGTGACCCATTTCGACTCAATGAATGCATACGCAGGTAAATCTCGAATGAATAGGGGCAAAAATTTCAAAAAATGAAAAAAAAATTATGGAGGCAAAAAGTACCCGTTCCTGAAGGTATACCAAAAAAATTTGGTACTGGTCACTCAAAACTTTTTTATACGTTTAAATGCAATGGTTTGATTTTCTCATTGCACTCTAGCATTCCATCATACCATCCTTCCATTCAATGGTGTGATCCCGAAGGAATCTCATGAAGATCTGAAAAAATCCATCCGTTCCTACTTATGCCAAATCAAGGGTCTGCCGGACACAGATCAAACCTATGTTAAACCAATAAGTGGAGAATACAAAATCGTTTTGTCCTTGATTCAGAAATAATTGCTGTCTAAATTTTCCCGTAGTAACTGAAAGAAATTTGATTTAATTTTTAATTACATTCTCTACCAGTCACTAGTCAATTAGTCGAAATCTGTGGTTCATAGTAGTGTTTATATGGCTATTCATAGAATTAGAGAATGTACGTGCCGTGATGGGTATTGTAATTCTAAGAAATAATAAAATCTGGAAATGACATTGGCATATATATTCAAATAAAAACAAAATGACTCTGATTAAAATTTCTACACATTTATTTTATTTTATTGTATTTTGGGTAAACACTTACACGATTTCAGGCAAAAATGAGCAAATAATCAAATAATCCCAAATAATATCTAACTCAATGGTATATTTAATTAAATAACTACAGTTCATTGATTCTCTTACATATCAACACACACACTACTACTATGTGACCCCTATACAGCGCCCCCACAAATAGAGGATCAGGAGATATTGGCACATTTCTAATTTCGACGATAAGTCTCGATTTACTGCCAATGCCTATATCAAGGGGACTCTAATGAGACTTTTCGACACGGGTCGATTTATCTAAGACATCCTCAAATGCATTCTTCTAAAATTTTCACTGAAGCTTCGTGAAAGGAACCCGGGGGAAATAGTATTTTGTTTTCTTCGAAAAAATAATTTCTCGAATTTTAAAACGAAATATTCGTTTGTACGGTAGTGGGTCTGTCCGCTAAAACTTTTAGCGGACAGATTTCCCCACCTCTTAACATTACGCGGACAGATTTCCTTATCTCGTAACATTAGGCGGACACAGTTTCTGTCTTCCCATCTCTTAACATGAGGCAGACAGATTTTCCCATCTTTTAGCGGACAGATTTTCCCACCTCTTAACATTAGGCGGGCAGATTTTCCGTCTTCCCCACGTCTTATTAACATGAGGCGGACAGATTTCCTCATCTCTTAGCCTAAGAGATGAGGAAATCTGTCCGCCTCATGTTAAGAGACGGGAAGACAGAAACTCTGTCCGCCTAATGTTAAGAGATAGGGAAATCTGTCCGCCTAATGTTAAGAGATAGGGAAATCTGTCCGCGTAAAGTTAAGAGGTGGAGACATCTGTTTGCCTCATGTGAAAAGATGGGGAAAACGGAAAATCTCCCCCTGTAATGTTAAGAGATGGGGAAATCTGTCCGCTAAGAGATGGGAAAATCCGTCTGCCTTATGTTAAGAGATGAGAAGATAGAAACTCTGCCCGCCTAATGTTAAGAGATGGGGAAATCTGTCTGCCTCATGCGAAGAGATGGGGAAAACGGAAAATCTGCCCGCGTAATGTTAAGAGATGGGAAATCTGTCCGCGTAGTGTTAAGAGATGGGGAAATCTGTACGCGTAATGTTAAGAGATGGGAAAATCTGTCCGCGTAATGTTAAGAGATAGGAAAATCTGTCTGGCTCATGTTAAGAGATGGGGAAATCTGTCCGCGTAATGGTTAGAGATGGGGAAATCTGTCCGCGTAATCTTAAGAGATGGGGAAATCTGTCCGCGTAATGTTAAGAGATAGTGAAATCTGTCGGCTTAATCTTAAGAGATGGGGAAATCTGTCCGCCTAATCTTAAGAGATGGGGAAATCTGTCCGCGTAATGTTTAGAGATGGGGAAATCTGTCCACGTAATATTTAGAGACGGGGAAATCTGTCCGCGTAATGTTTAGAGATGGGGAAATCTGTCCGCGTAATGTTTAGAGATGTGGAAATCTGTCCGCGTAATGTTAATAGATAGAGAAATCTGTCCGCCTGATCTTAAGAAATGGGGAAATCTGTCTGCCTCAAATTCAGATCTGACAATTTCCCAACAAAGTTTCATACATACATTTCACAACATTCTCTCATACATATTACTTTATGTAATAGTACGGTAATGATCCTTCCGAAGGTTCACCTACAGAAACCTTATTACGACTTTTACTTCCTCTATCGAGGGGAACGTCAGGGCTGGTAATTTTTGATCGCAACGAAATGTATTTCTAGATTTGACTAAAAGTAATCGTCATTTGACGTGTTTTTACTTTGCCGACCATTTCGGTTTTTTGAAAGTTATCGGTTTTCTCTGAATTTGATAAACACCAAAGAGTCCCCCCTTTGTTCTCAATATTTTAGCATGGTAAATTGTTGTTTAGGGCAAAAGTGATCTCGGAAAACAAAAATTTCAAACAAATTGTTTATTCGAAAAACTTAAAATGCCCAACTGTGAGTCGTGTAAACACATTTGCTCAGATTTGGACACGAAAACAAATTCAATTTAAGAAAATTAACTTTTAAATATATTTCCGTGTCCAACTCGGAGCAAAGCCTCTCTAACAAATTGAACGATGGTGACCAATTTTTCACATTTTAACTGTTTAAAAATATTTTTTTTAAATATTTGTTCCTCGAGATGATTTTTGCCGTAAACAATACAGAACAAAGGGAGGACACTTTGGTTTCTTCAAATTTCGAAAAAAGCGATATAACTTTCTAAAAACCGAAATGTGCGTCAAAAGTAAAAACACGACAAATGACGATTGATTTTAGTGATATTTAGAGATACATCTCTTCACGATCAAAAACTACCCGCCCCTCGTGAGTAAGACAGGATTCTGAGGTGCTAGCGATTGCGTTCGATTACTGAAAACTAAAACGGTGGTTATGGTTTGAAAGTTGTGGAAGCAGAGAGGAGCGTGACAAACAGAAAGACAGACGGACCGACGGGGAGGATTTTATAAGCCCTAACAGGACTAAAGCCCACGTGCTAATAAAGAATAAATACACGTTATTCTCGCAGGGGGGGAGGGATGGCAGAACACATCTTGGATCGCATAATAATTTGGTACGTAAGAAATTAGCCCTACTTACTCTATATCTGTTACAGATAAAACCCGAAATCCGTTAAAACTAGTTTTAACTAGGTAATCCTCGAGAGAAAGTCTTAACCCAACCTAACCTAACCTAAACTCAACATACCCCAATCAGGGGTAAAAGTGAAGCTGGATTTGGCGGGATTTTTGAAATTAACGTGTAATTTCGGGTTTTCCCTGACTTCGGGTTTTAGCTGTGACATATCTACAATTAATATCAGAGGAATATATTATTAATAAATATGTGAATTAGTTCATTACTAAAAATCTAAAATTAACCTGTATGTAATTTCTTGTGGAGTTCTATACGTAATTTACTAAATTCTTTTCCACATATTTCACACTTGCACAACCGTTTCAAGTGATGTTGGGTATTATGTCGTTTTAGAGCAATTTGTCCTGAACACCGTATACCACACAAAGGACATAAGATTGATGTTTTGCCGGTTGGTTCTGCCTCCTTTCCTACAAAGGTTTTGGATTTTCGTTTGCCAGAACTAGAGTGCTCACATGAGTTCACTCCAGTGTGAGTATTTTTGTGAACATTTAACATTTTCATGCTGTCAAAATAATATCCACATGTTTCACACTTGTGAACTCCTGGATTACGATGACGGATCGTGTGATGTGTTAGAGTCAATTTGTGTAAAAATTCTTTCCCACATATTTGACACGAGAATAATGGTTTAACTCGTACATGTATTAATTTATGTCGTTCCAAATTACAAAGGCGTGAGAATCGAGCAGCGCAAGTCTCACATTCGTATGGCATCTGACCATGGTGAGTTGAATTGAAATGTTCTTCGTATTCATGAGTCTTGGAGAATTTCATCGTGCAACACAAACAATGATATTCTTCCTCACTAGTTGCTATCTTCCGTTTTTTTCCAGTAGGTGACTCTGGTTTGTGCTTTGAGCTCTTGTCTCCTGTCGGGATTTTCTGAGGGGGCTCTGAACGATTCTCCTCAGTAATTGCCTCCGGAACGTCCAGAGAACCTATATTTCCACTGGGAATCATCTCAGGATGTGCAGAACGATTTTTTTCAATGGAAACCCCCTTAGGATGAGCAGAACGATTTTTTTCAATGGAAACCCCCTTAGGTTTGTTTAAGCTTCTTTTCCCAGTGCGGACATCCTGAAAAGGAAGCCTCGTGAGGACAATCCGTAAGTATCTTCCATTGCGTGCCTCTAGAGAAAGATTTTGACCTTTCTTTCCAGTAGGTGTCTCCTGGGAAGTTTTTTGACGCTTCTCTGCGGAAGGTGTCTCTGGAGAAAGTTTTGGACACTTCTCTCCGGAAGGTGTGTCCTGAGAAAGCTGTGAGCATTTTTCTGCAGGGGGTACCTCTGCAGGTTGTTGTGAGGGTTTGTCTCCAGCGAAAATCTCCACAGAAGGCTGTGAGGTTTTCTCCCTAGTGCTTATCTCCAACGTAGGCTGTGAAGGTTTTGTGGTAGTGTAGATCTCCTGAGGAGGCTGTGTGGCTTTCGCCCTGATGCAGATCTTCACAGGAGACTGTGAGCGTTTCTCACTACTGTTGATCCCCAGTGGAGGCATGGTGGGTTTCTCCCCACCCCAGATCTCCTGAGACTGTGATGGTTTCTCCGTGGTGTTGATCTCCATTGGAGGCTTCCTATTGGAGATTTCCCGAGTAAGCTGTGGGGGTTTCTCTCTAGTGTTGAGTTCCAATGGAGGTTTTGAGGGTTTTTCAGCAGGGCAGATCTCCTGAGGAGAACGTGTGGTTTCTTTACTGCTGCAGATCTGCATAGGAGATTGTGAGGGTTTCTCCCTAGCGTTGATCTCCAGTGGTGTCTGTGCGGGTTTGTCCCTGGCGTTGATCTCCAGTGAAATCTGTGCGGGTTTGTCCCTAGCGTTGACCTCCAGTGGTGTCTGTGAGGGTTTGTACCTAGCGTTGATCTCCAGTGGAGTCTGTGCGGGTTTGTCCGTAGCATTGACCTCCAGTGGTGTCTGTGAGGGTTTCTCCCTAGCGTTGACCTCCAGTTGTGTCTGTGAGGGTTTCTCCCTAGCGTTGACCTCCAGTGGAGTCTGTAAGGGTTTTTCCCTCGTGCAAATCTGCGCAGGGGGCTGTGATGGTTTCTCCCTAGTGCTGATCGCCAGTGAGGGCTGTAAGGGTTTCTCCCTAGTACTGATCGTCAGTGGGGGCTGTGAGGGTTTCTCCCTAGTGAAGTTCTCCACAGGAGTCTGTGAGGGTTTCTCCTTAGTCGAGATCTCCACAGAAGGCTGTGATAGTTTCTCTGTAATGTTGATTTCCACAGGAGGGTGTGGGGGTGTCTCCCTAGTGTTGATCACCGCAGGGAGCTGTGAGGGTATCCCCTTGGCATAGATCCCCTGAGGAAGCTGATAGGGTTTCTCCATAGTCAAATTCTCCATAGGAGGGTGCGATGGTTTCTCCCTAGTCAAGATCGCCACACGAGACTGTGAGGGTTTCATTTTAGTCCAGATCTCCTGAGGAGACTGTGATGGACTCACCCTAGTGAATATCTCCACCGGAGGCTGCGAGGATTTTTCCCTAGTCCAGATCTCCTGAGCAGACTGTGATGGTTTCTCCGTAGTGCAAATATCCAAACGAGGCTGTGGGCCCCACTCTACGGTGGGTATCGCCAAAAGAAAGCGTGGACGATTGTCACTACGTATCTCCTGAGGTTGATCTGACTGTTTCTGTGTAGTAGATTTTTTCTGAGGAGACTGTGAGCGTTTCTTCACAGTGCCTGCCACCTGAGGAGTCTTTGGGCGTTTCTTTACAATAAATATCACCTGACGATTCTGTGAGGGTTTCTCTCTAGTCCAGATCTCCGGTGGAAGCTGGGAGCCCTGATGTCCAGTGGGTGTCTCCTGAGGCTGTGGTGAACTTGTCTCTACTGGTGGTATCTGGTTTGTCTGAACTTTCGAACGTCTTCTTAGAATGTTAACGTGTATCTGGGGTCGAGGGAGACAACGTTTCCGTATGGGTTTCCTCAATGGCAGATATACGCCTTCATGTCCTGGGAGTACCACGTGGGGAAGATGTAAACGTTTCTCTTCCGGGCGTTTCACCAGAGGAGCATATACACGTTTCTCGACAGTGGTGACCAGCTGCTGAGAAATATGCCCGGGTGTCTCTCTTGTTCTATTCTCCGGAGGAGGAGGTGGGGTCACTCTAGTGCAGATCTGTGCAGGTGGCATGGAGGGTTTTTCTACAGTATCGATCACCACAGGAGGTTGGGAGGGTTTCTCTATAGTGTTGGTCTCCACAGGAGGTTGGGAGGGTGTCTCCCTAATGTTCGTCTCCACAGGAGGCTGGGAGGGTTTCTCCCTACTGTTGTTCTTCACAGGAGGGTGTAAGGGTTTATCTCTAGAAGTGATCTCCTGAGGAGGCTGTGAAGGTTTATCTCCAATGGGGATCTCCAGGGGATGCTGGGAGGGTATTTCTCTAGTAGAGATCTCCACAGGTGACTGTAAGGGTCTCACCCTAGCGTTAATCTGCACAGGAGGTTGGGATTGTTTATCTCTAGTACAGATCTCCATGGGCGGATGTAAAGCTGATTTCGCTAAAGCGGTGATGACCACGACAGGTTGTAATGATTTCGTCAAAGTGGGAGTCACCCCGGGAGCCTTCGGAGGTTTCTCCTTAGTACATACCTCCTGTGGAGGATGTGAGGGTGCCTCATTACTGCTGATCTCCACAGGTGGCAGGGTGGGTTTCTCCCTAGTGGTGACCTGCACAGGTGGCTGGGTGGGTTTCTCCCTAGTTGTGACCTCCACAGGGCGCTGTAACGGTTTATCTCTAGAACTGATCTCCTGAGGAGTCTGTGATGAATTATCTGTAATGCTATTCTCCGGGCGAGGTAGAGACAATTTCTCTATGGTGCAGATCTCCACAGGTGGCTGTTGGGGTTCCGTTAGAGCGGAGATCTCAATCGGAGGCTCCAAATGTTCCGTTATAGTGAGAAACTCTTCAGTACATATTTCCTGGGAAGGCTGTGCGGGTTTCTCTGCAGTGGGTGTCTCCTGTGGAATCTTAGAGCGTTTCACACCTGAGGGTATCTTCTGAGGACGCCCTAGGGGTTTTTCCCGGGTAGGTATCTCCCTAGAACGTAGTGAGCGCTTCTCTACCCGAGATCGCAGTGATCGTTTCTCTGGAGAGGGTGTCTCCCGGGGACGCAGTTTGCGTTTCTTCCCAGCGGGCGCCTTCCGAGGACTCTTTGATCTTTTCGCTTTAGTTTGTTTGTTTCGTGCTCCAATTGTTGTCACGTGTGAAGTGCGTGGGCGTTTCTTTCCAATTGGTCTATCCGGAGGAAGGTCAGCGCGATTAACCCCAGTTGGTATTTCCTGAGAATGCTCTGAGGGTTTCAGGAAGGTTTCGTCCGGAAATTCCTTTTTAATTTGAATTTCCTCAAAAGTAAAAGTTGATGTTTTGGCTGTTTGGCCATGCACTGCTGACATGGAGTCTGATGAACTGAATTCCATTCCAACGTCCTCTGCGTCATTATATTCCCGCCAATCTTCCGAACACTCATTTGAGTCATTAAAGGTTCCTATGTCATGTTGTGCATCTTCATCACACTCAATGTCATCATATGGGTTCAGTTCTTCATGTGAATGCGAAACATGATCCACGCCGATTTCGGCAGATGAGGCTAATGATACAACCCGCATTATTTTTAACGGGCTTCCATCTGTCGGAAAATCTTCAGTTGACTCAAGATTACCGGACGACTGGTCGTTCATGCTAACGCTGTCGCTTCCATGAGCTTCTTGAAAATGCTCAAAGAATAGTAGGAGATAATTGTCACAAATACTACATTTCTTTTCACATTTTGAAAAGGCGTCGTACAAAACTTCCAGCAAAACCCTTGACCTTAAGTGAGGGTCACTTGATTTCACAAGACCAGCCTCCATAATTGATTTCATGGGAGGCTCTTCATCCATGTTTCTACAAGATTTTAAAGTAAATCTAATGTAAATAAGGCAAAAAGTTCATCTCAGGTCAACATACATAATATCATACTCACAAGGGAAACTTTCCAAATGATCACCGGATTTCGACCTGAATTTTTTTCTGCACTCTCATTCACGGTGTACAAAATATCTCGTGCTGATTTTGCCGCAAAATGACCTCCGGAGGTCAAGACGTAATGTATAGGAATGGAGAGAAGTCGGAAAGTTAAAGGTCTTGGTCTTGGCGTCATGCGGGCTACTTGGGAAGCATTCGTGCAACTATACAACGTTTGTGTTGAATTATTCGTCGCGGTGGACCCATCTAGGAGTATGTTTTACATACCCTTTGTCCGCAAGCCAACAAGCGGATTTTCGAGAAAAAAGGTCCATCTTCGACCGAATGGCTGAATGGTCTAAAGATGGTTGGAAACGTGGCCCCGGTTAGAGGTTATTGCGGGTAGGAGCAAGGACAATAATTCCCGTTCCAAACACTGTAACGAGTACGAAACCTTAGCCCATTTCCTTGGCTCTTGCAAATTTGGAGAACTTTTAATTACTTCCCGACACCATCGAATACGTTTCTTAATTGCTGCTTCTCTGAAGACTACTAACATGACGGTTCATGAAGAAATACATTGTGTTAGTGAAAAAGAGTCAAATCGTCGAGTTGATATTGTAGCATTCAATCCAGTTTCGAGGGAAGGTTTCATAATCGACCCAACTATTAGGACCGAAACAGGCAAGGATCAACCAGAACACGTTAACCGAGAAAAGCAAAACATCTATAACTATTGCATACCCTACTTAAAAGAAAGATACAATCTTCCTCACTTGGAAGTGATTGGATTGCTAGTTGGATCGAGGGGAACTATTTCCACATTTTTTGAAGAATTTTGCCAAAAGTTTAAACTGCCAAAGCAATTGGCTATCAATGTTGCCATCAAAGCACTGAAGGGATCTTCTCAAATTCTTCAAAACCACTTGTACAACTCATCTTATTTCATTTTGGTGTTTATATTGTGTAAGCTATGATAACTGATGACTTAAATAAAATTACATCCAATCCAAAAAAAGAATCTTGATATGTATAAAAGTAACTAAAACCTTTAAATATCCATAACCTAATTTTTTTGTAAAACCTTATTGTAACGTTTACTGAGTCGTAAGGCTAGCGTTGATGCAACGAGTAATTGTCGTTTAATAAACAGTCGCGACTGGGTGACAGCCCGTGGAAAAAGTATTAGGGGAGTGGTTGAGAGTAGGGCTGCAAACCGGGTCGGGTCGTGTCGGGTCGAAGAGGAACCGGACACGACAGGACAAGAAAAAAAGGGAACCGGACACGACACGGAAACGCGCGGATCCGACACGGACACGACACGAATCTTCCCGTGT
>JAQFYE010006177.1:0-11073 GCA_034694305.1 Protaphorura glebata
CGGTAGTACTCCCACCCTTGGTCAGATATACTACGGTAGTACTTTGAGAGGGTAGTACACCCATCCCACTACACCGGTACGAATTCAAGCTACTAATTTTTTGTTAATATATTTTCAGTGTAATTATTGCGGGGAAGAATGTCGTATTGAAGACTACGAACACGGACACGAATTCGAATGCCCGATACTTCCAATTGCGCACTCGATGAAACTAACAAAGGTCGAGCTCATGGCCTTGAAAGGGATTTGTACCGCAGGTCCAACCGTTTTAAAAGAACTCTACGACAAATCTCGGCTAGCAGATCATGTAGGCGTCAGTTCGGCCACTCCTGCTGAGAATTTCAATCGAAACCGATACTTTCAGTTCTCCAACATGGCGTCTCACGATCGTCCCTCCGACATGCCATACATTGCACTCTTGGCAATCTCAATTGCACATGCACTTCGATTCAAAACATCATTTTTTGATAATATTGAAGAGTCAGAAATACCGGAATTTGAGAAATTCATCGTTTTGGTCTTCCTAGATCACTCAAAATCAATTCCGTACAATACGGTGGCCTTGACTGCAACTGAAGTTGAAATCCAGGATATTCCATCTTATTTAGAAAATTCGGATGGCCGACGATTGGGTCAAGTGGCATCGGGAATTTACCCATTGATAAATATTTTCAACCACTCCTGTGGACCAACCACATTCCGCCAACATTTGCCTAGAGGTCGAGTTGCGATCATCACAAACCGACAGTTGAAAAAGGGAGATGAATTGTCACATAGTTATGGAATCGATTACCAGAGGACGCGTATTAAAGAACGGAGAAAAGTACTGGATCAGAAATTTCGATTCAACTGTGAATGCATTGCCTGTACGGAAAATTGGCCATTAATCGATGAAACGGATTTGGTCAATGTGTCAACATTTGTTTGTAAACCTTGCGAGTCTAAAATTATGGGTTTACTTTCGAATCATCAAATCACTGGTAAAATTACTTAGTTTTTTATCGTACTAGCGCTCAACACTATTCAAAATACCATCGTTTGTACTTTTAGAAGTTCGAGACGTGGTCCTTAAATGTGCACTCTGTGTTGCAAAATCGGGAAAGAATGAGCTATGCAATCCACTCTCATTTATCTTGGGTATAGCGAGCGGACTTGTTTTGAAGAATCGACCAGTTGAAGCTATCCCTCTGCTAAGAGAGTGTATTAACTATTTCCGAAATAAATCACGTCAACCCCCATTGGAACTGATTCACGCTCAAGGAAGACTGGAGGATACCTATGCACTCATAAACAACAAAGTGACCGACCCCGAGGTCATCCCAGCTCAGAAGAAAAAATCGAAGAATAATGATGTCCGTAAGGCCAGCAGGAGACGTTTTTGTTGTGTCACTTAAAACATTTCTGCCTAATTGAAAAAAATGTTCATTTAAAGTCCGATTTGAACCTACGGTTCTTTACAGACTAATCATTTAACATTTTTTTTCCTTTGCTGTTGATATTGAATAGACCACCACGTACCTTAGGTGACAGGGATAGGGATTGGACACCCTTCAAATCCATTCTCAATCATTCGTTACATTCTATGCGTTATCTCTCTATTCAGTCCCAGAATATTTCTCTCTGAGTGAATGGGAAAACTTGCCCTTGCAGTACAGAAGCATTTTTTTGGATTTAGTTTAATTTCTGCCTAATTCTAATAAAAGAAAGCATTTGAACTTCACCAGTTCACCATACACTCGAGTATACTCCGAGCGAAAGTTGAGAATTAACGCATGTTATAAATAAACCATTGAAATATTTAGTTTTCAATTTAAATTCATCAATACATACAGTAGTGTATGAAAGAATTATTCACCCCGCTGGTACCGGACTCATTCGAATAGCCATAACTTTGTTGTCGAAGTCAGTTACACTTTAGTGATTTTTTTTGTGAAGCACATACATTGGGGCTTGAAATGATGCACATTCCTTATCGAGATAGGAATTCGCTCTCCAGCAAGACTGGTCGAATCCTGTCAAAATGGAGAAAGGATAGAAAAAATAATTATTCACCCCATTTTCATTTACGCCCTCGCTGCTACTACATTGTCGTTTGTAATGTCTGTCAATATTTTTTTCTGACATGTCAGAACATCGATACTTAGAATTACCGAAGGATCAACAAATTGTACTGTGGAATTAAAAATTCGAAATAGCAAAAAATGAGAAGTTTCTCTGAAGGACGGAAAAAGGATTTTGATTTGATTTTGACCGACTTTATATCAAAGACCTTTAATATAAAAACTGGAAAACCTGCAAAAAAGAGACTTTTTTGTTCGCCATGGGTCTTTGATATAAAGTCAAAATCCTTTGTCCGTCCTTCAGAGAAAGATCAAGTTCTTTGAAATTTCAAATTTTTAATTCCACAGTACAATTTTTGATTTAACCAAACTTTGGTAATTTTAACTATCGATGTTGTGACATGTCAGAAAAAAATATTGACAGACATTACAAGCGATAATGTTGTAGCAGTGAGGGCGTAAATGAAAACGGGGTGAATAACTATTTTGCAACCTTTCTCCATTTTGACAGGATTCTACCAGTCTTGCTGGACAACGCACTCCTGTCAAGACAAGGAATGTGCATCATTTCAACCATAAATGTATGCCCTAACTAAGTGACCCCTTTGAATTTACATCTCCGTTCAGAGGTCAGCAAAGGGTCATCTTGGATAATCTGATGAGAAAGGTCGACTGCTTTGTCGTCATTGGAAAGAGGGAGTTGAGGTGACACGGTTAATACCATGTTTCGGTTTTCATGACCCATGCGGTGTCAATATGTCACCTAATTTGTTGACCTCTCATAATTAAACGTTCGTACCTCAACTCAAAGGTGAACTGTATGGTTCCGTGGTCAAGAATATATTGTAAAAATCAGAATGAATCTGTAAACAAGTAAATTCGTCCAGCTTTCGTCCGTGCGAAAATATCAAAGTAAAGTATGAGTGCCATCTACACAGAAGCTGGTGCAAAATTACCGAATTGTGGAAATTCATAGGGTGGAGAATTCGAAATTTTTTTATTATACATATTTTCAATAAATACGTCTCGAATTGATGTTCTGATAACTGATAACGAACTGATAACTTTGGAAAAACGAAAGTCAAAATCGCGATCAGAGTCATACGACAGGTCAGTTGGAGTGTAGTTTTAAAAAAATGCCGAGAAAGAAGGGTGAAAAAAATGGTAAGTAGGGATTCAGAGATTTGACCTTTCATTTCTCTCATCAGTCATTCGTGCCAATCGGATATCTGAACCTTGACCAATTTTAACGAACTTTGAACGTTATTATTAACAAGCTGACTGACCATATCCATTTTCTACTTCTTACTTATTACAGAATTCAGAATATTTCATAATTTTCTAGTCGGACGGAATGAATGACTGATGGTAGAATTTCATTTCATACACTGTAATTTTTCGATGCGTCGGCCGGACCAAATTCTAAATTATCAATGCATGTTATTAGTTGGAATTTGGTAGGTAAAAATTGAATTCAAATTCAGTGTAGATATACTAGATAGGCGCATTCGAAAAAAAAACTGTATTCAGTTAGGATATCTTGGAGATTAATGTTTTGCATGTTGAATTATTGTTCATTGTTGAAATTGAAACTTCATACAAGTACACAGTCTGTATTTAGGTTACTGATTTTTTTTGTAATCATTCTATAGAACGAATTCAGTAATCGTCATTTTATAATAGTGTCGTAATATGTAATATATGGAGATATACCAACTGAATTGATTGTTGTTTTCGAAATGAAACTGAATTCATTGTAAATCTGACTGCATGGAAGCAGAAATAATTTGTTTATAATGCCATTCAAACCTATTGGTTCTTTTAAAAGAAATTACTGCCCCTATTTGTATAAACTGAGACGATAAATGGATTTAGTCCGTTTTCTTGCTGGAAGATTTAGAAACAATGTCAATCAATTTACACATACAAACAATTGTTAATCATTTAACCAATTAACCAGAAGACATTTTGTTTTAGTTCCCCCATCAGCATTAGAGGATCATCCTGCCTGTACTCAATGTGACAAACGTTTTACACATAAACGGCATCTCGATCAGCACGTGAAATCTCACTTGACTGAACGTGCATTCCCTTGCGGTCAATGTGTTCGAAAGTTCAAGACTTCAAGTGATCTAACACGTCACATTAGGACTCATACAGGTTTGTTTATTTCCATTTTTATTTTTTAGCAATTAGGAAAAACCGAAACCTAAACTTTTCAAATTAAATTTCATTCTTTTTCATTAAATTAAAAATTTTAAGAGGAATGTTAGAGAATCTGACGTACTTCTTCAATCCGCTCTTCGACCAGATAATCGATACAGTTGCTTACTCTTAAATAAAACTTCGACAAACACCGCACAGACCTAACGACAAACGGAAGGCCGTAGGTATTGCCACGGTTGTCGGATTTTTTGTTGTATTCTTGAATATCCTCATCAACTTTTGTGAAGGGTCTACCACGAGAACAGTAACGCCTAGTTTATAGTCAGCTTCACTCGAGTGAAATTTTTAACACGTGTTGTCTATGAAGAATTTGTTTACAAACAATTGAAAGTGACGAAATCACCGGGTGAAGTGACGACTCTAAACTAGGCGTAACCGTCTGGCCACAAAAAATACATAAGCCAAATATACTTTCTGCGGTCACATAGGAATCCAAGGAGCATTTATGATGTCAAAGCTTGTAGAAGGCTCCTATATTTCTTTTCTAGTGGCCAGCCGGGTAGAATTTTCTGGGTAGTACCTTCACAATAGTTGTTAAGGTCGTCAATGGCGGCAATATACAATTTACCGTTACAACTATGTCTTGTTCTTTTTCTGGCAATGCAAAAATCAGTCCTTATGTTTATAACTTTAGTTACTCTTCAGCATGAAAGTTGATCTGTTTTGTTGTCCTTAATTGATATTTTTACACAAAAATATTTATTTTTATACTTGCAGCTGTGAAACCGTTCCACTGTTTCATTTGTGCGACACGGTTTGGGAGGCATGATAGCATGGTTCGTCACATTTTAAATATCCACAAGAAGCCCGAGGAAGTTGCAGTAGATAACGATACGGTCAATGATGTCCATCCAACACTTTCCACCAAGAGTGCGGCTCCAATTCCTGCTATCGGAATATTCCAAAAATATCTCAAAGAATGCCAAGAAAAAGCGAAATCGTAAGTATAAGAAATAGTACAGTAAGAGGGATGTGAATTTTGAACCTGGATATATGTTGGTGGCTTTATCCCTCATAGAAATAGACGATTAGCCATCATTTGACTCAGAATGTGTGAGAATTCTCTCAGAGTCAGACAGAGGATAATAAGTCCTGAATCCTGACTCTCAGCGAATTTGTGTGTATGTTGAATGCGATTTATTAAAATATTCTCATTTAGATATAAAAATTATTTACACATTATACTTCATTAATTTTATTTATTTCTATTTCTAGGCTGACCAAGTGAAGTGAAGGACCACGATTATTTGTGATAGATTCGTCAAGTGGTGTGGAGTATAGAAAAAGCTGTTCTGAAACCCCTCGTTTTACAAAAAAAATGGAAGCTGAGTTCTGCATATAATAATTATTAATTACAGTAAGGATTTATTTCTCCTATTTATATCTGATTTGTAAATCCTTCGATCAAACGAAGTACTGTTTTATAATTTCTATGCAGAACCTCATATTCATTATAATACGGAATTTTCTTAAATAAAATTAACAAAATATGAAATGAATTTAGTTGAGTTTGTTGCAATTATACCCCATGACTTCTAGCTAAAAACCTCACTTGACTTGTAAAACTAGTTGACATAAAACCAAACATTTTCGAAATCCGACCTATGAAAATAGATTTCGTTTCACTTCCATTTTTGAGTTCAAGCGTGAGCGTTGCTCATAATGCGTGGTGAACTTAGTCCTTGCCAGGCCTCGGAAATGTTCCATCGCTCCGAATTTCAAAATGGCGGCGATTATGTCCCTTCGAAAAAATGATGACCAAAAAAAAAAAAAGGTCCCTACGAAAATCAAATTCATTCACGAGATGTATGTACTGTATATTGTACGGGAAAATAAAAAGTGTAATGTAAAAAATATCGATAAAAAAAAAAAAAAACGTCTTCCTCCGAAAACAAAGATTTCGTCGCCTCCGAATAACTTTGTGACCGAGTTATGGAACATTTCCGAGGACTGGTCCTTGCACATCTACACTCCAACTTTACCAACCCTCGCCCAACCACCCCTCTCACATTTTTAGGGAACGCATTCCCGGAAATTGTTACAACTCACGGTTTTCAAAGCCTATTCAAATCTTAACAACTACCACTATCACTATCACGCCCGTGTACTATAAGATTCCGGTGTTATCTCAGATTGTGAAAATTATCCGGCCGGATATCCGGTCCATCACTAAATTTGACTAAAGAGAAAAGTAAAGTTACTATATCCAAAAGGGCCACTCGAAGTCTACGGCCGGATCAGACATTCGACAGACTCAAAATATGTCTAGTGGTGAAGTCTGTTGTGCAACGTCATCGGGTCTCCAAAAGTCGGAGAACAATGAAAAGACGAAAGTCAAGGAGTACGTGAACGCGAAAGCTTGAAAGGGCGTTTGTGTAAGTAGAATGAAACACTTGGACAAATGTTATGCGTTTATTTTTTAAAAATTTATTTTCTTATGATAATTATTCAGAAATCGGAAGCTTCAATTCAAACAGCAGGAGGGGCGGGTGGGAGACAATCTGAGCCAGTGAAGTTGACCACTTCCTGTGTATGTATAATTAAGTCTTTCTCTCGTCTTACCCCTTTTTAATGTTGGAAAAAATGTTCGAATGTTGACAACAGTTTAGCCTGAAATTATTGACCTATAAAAAGTGTAGTTAACCAACAAAGTCACCGGTCGAATATTTTGGACATCAGAGCATAATTTCTTGGAAATGTTAACGTGTTAATAAATCAAATGCTTTCATAATTGAATGCAGGAAGCGATTCGCTCGTGGAGCACAGGCATTCGTCGCCGACCAATATGAGGATTGTGATTGCCTTGAAGAAGGTTGTCCTGGATGTCATTTTCCTTGTAAAAATTGTGGAGATGCGCGTTGCGGGAAAGTATGTCGGTAAGTGTTATTTTATCCAATTTTATGCGTTGTATTTTAGTTTATGTCATGGATAGCCAAATACTGATAAATTTCTTTGAAACAGGAAAGGACGGAAGTGGTTGTACGAATCTGTTGAAGTTGAAGGTAGAGGTGTTGAACGTCGAAATCCGCATTCTGACTATTAAGTCACCGTGACCATGCTTCATATTTACTGAGATACAGACACTCGGTTTGACTTCGAAAGCAATATATATTAAAGTTTATTTTACTCCAAATTGACTACGAATTGGAATGTTATGACATTAAAGAATTTGTTCTAAAATTACTAAGGAAAATTTCTGCTGGAGCCTGGCAACTTGGTAGCAAATTGTTGCAAATATAGTAGCTACCATGCTCTGCTTTCATTCATGGTGTTTGTAGGGCGTTTCCTACCTTACGATTTGACTTAATAATTGCAATAACCAAGGAGTACATAATTTGTTTGAAAAATAGCCAAATGTATAAAGCACTTTTTCATGAAATAGTTTGATGAACCGCTTTTCCGAATCTCCTAAATAATTACGAACAATTTCTGGGCGAACGAATCCATTCCATTGGAACTCATTTCGGCATCATAATTTATTAGTTTGGATTTCAATAAGAATTTTCGTATTCTTTACCCAACGGTCAAGGTCGTCTCTTCAATGGCTATGAAAAACTGATAAATTGATTGCTGGGGATTTCGAAAGTAAGGGTAGTTGAACTTTGTTAGATTTCTGGAGACCAGTAGCTAGCGGTAGAAAACTATCAAAGAATTGGCGAGTAATAGTAGATAGAAGGTCATTTAATTCAGTGATCACGCATCAATTCTCCTGGGAATGACCAAACCTAATATCCGAGGGTCAGGGTCGGGTCAAGGTCGAGGTGACCAAGACAAGAGTACAATTTTCAAGGGAAATAACCGTACTTCTATTCAGACAAGACACTTGTAGTTGTACTCCTTAGTGTTGCATCAGTTTTAACTAATTAGTGAACCAAATTTCAATCAAATAAAATGTTAAACAATTCACTACTCTGACGGCAAACTATAAGACATAATTCGTATCTGCATTTCCAAGTGATGAAGAAATAAGTAACGAAGTAATGAAGTGAAAGTAATTTTTAAAAAAATTCCTGAGAATTTGAAAGGAGAATACATAAACTAAAACCCTTGAAAGTATAAGGAATCAGATATTTATTAAGAGTAAAATGAATCTTTCTGAAACTCCAAGTGTTGAGAAGTTTTATATGCCTATCCAGCACAATAATCGAATGACATTGGATTATTTCACCGTATCTTTAGTTTAGTCATATATATTGTATAATCTCCAAGTCTGAAATAAAACATCACTGGGAATAATCATATATCCAAACCAATTGAATTTATTCAAGAAAATGAAATTAATTAAATATTTCAATTGGATGATGACAAAAGATGAGTCATGATAATTCTACTTGGGTTTGGGTTTCGGTGGATCGTTCTCGTGATGTGTGAATTCTCCGGGGTAGATTTCCTTCAGTGGATGTTCATAGACCTGAAACACAACTTTGTCCTCCCAATTCTCCCTCAAGAATTCATCGAACATATAATCGTCCGGATTTTTCCTCAAACTAGCAGCATGAGCCTTCTCCACTTGGTCAATCACACAGTACGTGAGCAAGAAGGCTGTAAATTAAGAAAATGTCAATTAATTCTCCAGTAAATAAAAAAAGCCTGTACAATCTGGATTTTGAGCTCTCCAAAACACCAGATGATTTTCGTATGCTTGAACAATAATTTCCTAAGTAATTCCTGTTTTTCAAGTAAACAATATTCATTATTACTGCTCTTCGTGCTTTCTATGTTAGAAAATTGACAAATTAAATCAATTTAATAAGCTTACGCGGTGCAACGCGAAGAACATTTTCCCTGAAACGACGAAATGTGTTTGGAATTCCCTTGGAGAAGAATCCAGCAAAAGCCTTCTGCTCAAATGGTGAGATCTTGAATGTAATGATCCCACGTATTTTGTACAAATCACCAAAATGCTTTCCCATTTTCACTCACGACCTTTGACCTTCAACAATGAATTTCAGACTGCTTCCTCTGACTCGCCCTGAAATTAAGAATTATAAATGAGAATGCAGTTCAAATAAAATCTACGTCGTCCAGCGTCCATAAATTACACTAGCTCTTAATGGTTACGCCAATGCGTTATTTAAGAGACAAGCAGAATTTTCCTGTGTGTTACTAAGGATAGCTCAGTGACAATTGGTGACTTTGACCTTGACCTTGACACCGCGAGGTTTACTCAAAATCCAAGGCACACAATTTCTTACATTAAATTTATCAAATCATCACTAACCAATCCTTTGATCCTCTGGAATAAGTGTCCTCCTAATTCCCTCCGGAACTCTGCTTCTGTTGACCTGTGACTGTGACCTTTTCCTCTTCGCTTCTAATTCGAAATAGCAACCAATTAATTCCAATAATTGAAACCGAGTGTTTGAAATATTAGTTTCGAATATAAATATAAATAGTATTTCGAATATGGGTGCAATGAGAAGTTCACCAACAGGCCGTAAGATGGCAACCACAGTCTATCTTAATATTTTCGGACACGCGGTATCTTTTCTCGATTCCCTTACGAGACCTTACAGCTTTTGGGCCCAAGTTACACCCATTAAAATGTTAAACCGGTTTCTGTTGTATGAGTAGCAGAATTCCGAAATCCAAAACGAAATAAGAACCATGGAACTCATGCACTGTCAACTTTATTCCAAAAGTTTTAAACATATTTCTAGAGAACGTCAAGTGGAGTGATGTTTAAGTATGAAATACGCACCAAACCACCACAAAATTAAGGTTGCGGAAATGCTGAATATTTTAAATGAAGAATACCCTTAGCGTAACTATACATGGGCCAACTATGAATACTTGCATTATGTTTCCTAGACTTTGGGTCAGTTCGGCTACGAATGAAAGGGCATAAAATTGTTACAAAGCACCATCTACACAAATTATTGACATTAAAATCTTTACAGTTTAAAATATTTTTTATTCATTATTTATTGAGAGATGCAAGTTTTTTGAAACGTTCCAACTTAGTCAACACATCTTTCAACCAAAATGTGTCTGTTTTCTGGTCCCAGCTCTTAATATTCCCCACTCCCCCGTGTTATCTTTGACGCTCGCCCTTTATAGTCTATACTGCGATCAGAACACATGGCCATTATTTTATGTATATATCTAAAATATTAGGTTATAATTCGCTATTTGTCGGTCAGTTGCACTCATTGGTGAATCAATGTTCAGCATTCTTATGAGGGATGTAAATGTAATTGATTACCGTAAAATACCGAATACAAACCCGGGTTACTAATTAAACTTGCGTCCTTTGGACCGAGTTTGTATTCGGGACTGGGTTTGTATTCGAGATCGGTTTCTAATAATTAATTCACGAATACAAACGCTGAAACTGAAGAAACGGCGCGGCTAGATTCATCATCATAAATATATTAATCAGTTCCACATTTTTTTAGATGGCGTCATCTGTCCACAGACAGATGACGCCATCTAAAAAAATGTGGATTGATATTATTATCTTGGTCTAGTCCTATAACGAAGCAAAACAGACTTGAATTCAATAGCTTTAAGCCAATTGGAATTTCTGTTCAAAATCTGTTACTATAGTATTAGGTATGTGAGTCTTGACTGATTCTTGGTGGAGGTACAACCTTCACAAAAGTTGTTCAGGAAGTCAAGGGCTATAACATATCCAAAATGCAGTCCACACATTGGACGGTCCGGTCCTGGTTCGGTCCTTACTCAGGACCGGACCGGACGGGACCGTCCAATGTGTGGAAGTGGACCGAACCGGACCGTTTTTATCGGTCCAAAAAAAAAGTCAAGACCGGACGGGACCGGACCA
>JAQFYE010006178.1:0-11072 GCA_034694305.1 Protaphorura glebata
CGAAAGAGGAACTCCGTCCAAAGTGGCCTCTGAAGGAACAAATGCATTTGGAGGCCAATCTGGACGTCCTAGTACGTACGTGAAAGGAAGTCTTAATAAGTGGCCTCCAAATACATTTATTCCTAAATAAGCTGCTTCAGACGGAGTTCATCCTTCGTGCCATGCACTCCAATGTATGTAAAATATGCCCTGGGGAGGTCAAATATTGGAAATTTAAAAAAAAATTGTTTGGGCACAAAATTTAGGCGATTTCCTTTTCAGAAAAGTAAACTCCATTTTTGTACTCCAAACAGCAAAGCCAGAAACCACAACCTGAAAAATCTCTCAAATGGGGCCCAAGCGCCCATAAGAAGTGGGTAAGGTCCTTTGGTCTGTTCGGGTTAAAATTATTCTGAAAAACGTTTGTATGTGTCACTATCTCCGAATTTTTAAAATCGTCACATGCAGGACCAGGATCGATGCATATATTTACTTAAACATCATGAGCATTTTGAAACCATATAATAATTCGGCGATGCATTCGACCTACTTGTCGCAAAATATCGTTTTGTCTAATTTGGTGACCACCGCACCGCAGTGCGCAGTGATCAGTCTCGAGAATTTCGAGTGATAAATCATAAAGCTCCATCTCTGCTGACATCATGATCGTCGACGTCGATTGTCATCGAATTAGACACATGTCGAAATATAAAATTGAAAAAAACGTTGTTGCGATGAAACTTGTGGAAAAAGTATTTGGGTACCCTTTGCACAAACTTTAGAAAAAATCAGTTTCTTTTGCCAGACATGCAACGAATTTCCCGCAATGACTCTACGTAATGTATGTATATATCTCATTTGCGATTGCGATGAGAGCAAATGACTGTGGCCCACCCTGTATATATATGATAATTACATAGGTATTATTTTCAAAATATTGTGTACTTTTTATCTAATAAATGCAACACTAATATGTGATTTTTGTCATAATTTTTCATAATTTTGAAATTGCTTTTATTACGGTCCAGAATTTCAGTTTGCTTGCTTGTTCTCAACATTATTCGGAAACACCATGCAGCACTGTATCGCATTGCAAAGGTGGGACAAAAAAAAAGCTATGATTTTTGTCCTAACTTTAGATGATTTTCAAAATATTGTATTGAATTTATTCCAGTAATAAAAATTTAGTTTTTGTCATAATGTTTTATAATTTTCAAAACCAGTGTGTAGTGTGTTGCTTAATTTAATGCAACTAAACTAAGGAACAAGTTATTTTTCTTAGTAATCGTCTTTTAATTTCTCATACTTATCGTAACTAGTATTCACATATTATGATGCAACAATAATAGACATGTTTCGAAATGACATGACATAACATTTCACGATTTTCAAAATAGTGCAGTATATATGTATTTAATTCAGCAATAAAATTTGTGATCTTTGTCATCTTTTATAATTTAAAAAAGAACAGTCATAATGTTTTATAATTTAAAGAAAAAAAAAGTTTAATTAATTTAACGTAGTAATAATAATTGTGATCTTTTTTTATTAATTTTTAATTTTTCCTATTAATTTAATGCAACATGAATGAAAATTGTGTTTTTTGTCATCATTTCTGATTTTTCAATTTTCAAAACAGTGTAGTACCTACTAATTAATTTAATACAGGAATGAGAATTGTGATTTTTGTACATATTGTACTTAATTTAATGAAGGAATTAAATTTTTATTTTTTGTCATAATTTTTCAAAATTCTGAAAGTAATGTAATAATTTCATCATATTTTTGGGGTCTATTGAACGAGCCGAGCCGAGCACGCTGCCCCACGCAAATGGACTCTTGAGTTTTGGCTCTTTTTTTCTCTCCCATTCGTTCGTGTGTGTGTCCAGCCAGACGTTCGTCCGACTCCGACTCAGCCGGTAGTCGTGGTGTGAATTCAATTCAAATCACTGAAAAACAACTACTAATTTCATCAGTGTTTTCCAATCAACTTATTCAAGATGGAGCGGAAGAGTAATCTGAAGGTACAGTATTTACAGACAATCGAGACGAAGATGCAGAGGCGTTGGGAAATGGCTGGATTGGGTCAAGGTAATTCACCATTCGTACAAAATTTACAAGATCCATCTGGAGCCGGGGCGGTCGTTGCCAGTGTCACAAGCACTGCTAAAGCGAAACGAAAGAGGAATAAAAAGAAAAAGAGCAGTAGCGCTGGACAAGGAGGAGGTGGTGAAGGAGACGGTGATGATAAGGCGGAACTTGAAGATAGTAATTTGACAAATATTTAATTTTTAAACTTTTCATTTTGAATTTATGTTAATTAGTAATTAATTTAAAGGTGGTGAACATGTTGTCCAGCCGGCGGTGGCAGAAGTAGTGAAAGAAGAGGTCAAAGCCAAGCCTGTTGTTCAACGACAAATTTCGAGTGAAAAAGAAAAGCATCATAAACGTCCGAAGGCAGACCCCAAGAAATTTTTCACGTGTTTCCCATATCCGTACATGAATGGTCGCCTTCACTTGGGACACACATTTTCCCTTTCAAAATGTGAATTTATGGCTCGTTACAAGAAATTGAGAGGGTGTGAAACTCTGTACCCTTTTGGTTTTCATTGTACTGGTATGCCAATCAAGGCTTGTGCGGATAAAATCAAAAGAGAAATTGAACTCTTTGGGAATCCCCCCATTTTTCCCGTGGAAGACGATACTATTGATGAATTAGCTCAAAGTGTATCTGAAGAACTTGTCATTAAAGATAAATCAAAAGGGAAAAAAAGTAAGGCCGTCGCCAAGACTGGAAGTGCGAAATGGCAATGGAACATTATGCAAAGCATTGGAGTTCCTGATGAGGAGATCCCGGCTTTTGCGGAGGCTGATCATTGGTTACAATATTTTCCTCCTATTGCTGTTAGGGATTTGAAGAAGCTCGGTCTTTTTGTAAGAATTCATCGTAGAATTGATACTTAAATCTAAATGATTGTCGCAATTATCAATTCATTGTTTTTTTTATACTCTACAGGTGGATTGGAGACGTTCATTCATTACGACGGACGCTAATCCTTTCTACGATAGTTTTGTTCGATGGCAATTTAATATCCTCAAGGAGCGTGGTAAAATTGCTTTTGGAAAGAGATATACTATCTTCAGCCCGAAGGATAATCAGCCTTGTATGGATCATGATCGTGCGAGTGGTGAAGGAGTCGGTCCCCAAGAGTACACGCTGATTAAGATGAAAGTCTTACAGCCTTACCCTAAGGCTCTTTTGCCATTGAATAATGAAGACGTGTCACTAGTTTGCGGTACACTCCGTCCCGAGACGATGTAAGCCATTAAATTGTTTTGTAGAAGGAAAATTAATTATTTTTACCGACAAATCGAACATTATCCGACCCGAAATTGCTCGAATTGCGGATACATTATGACCGGTAGGTTTTTGCTAGAAATATCAAAAATACAAAATGAAGTCTAAAATTAAACAAATTCGTTGAGTCGAAGTCTTCACAATTTGGCTGTTTTTCACTGATAATTGAAATTTTAAAAAGCTCAAACAATTCGAACTAAATAGTGCTACACCATAGTCCATTAGTATTCATTCGTAAACTATGGTTGTATTTATTATTTGTGTTCAAACTGAAAGTTTAAATTGTTCAGACTGGTCCCTTCTCAAAGATAGTTAACACCGATTTTGGTGATTCATACGAATGTTTCAAATTTCAGGTACGGCCAGACGAACTGTTGGCTGCACCCAGATATTACCTACGTTGCTGTTAGAACAAAGAGCCATGGGATATTCATCTGTTCCAAGCGAAGTGCTAGGAATATGGGCTATCAAGGTTTCATTGACGAAGATATGAAGGAGCCTGTATATCTGCTTGAAATTCAAGGGTCCAAACTTTTGGGATGTGCACTTAAGGCTCCATTAACTAGTCATGACATCATCTATGCTCTTCCGATGTTGACAATCAAGGAGAACAAGGGCACAGGTATCGTGACTTCTGTTCCATCTGACTCTCCAGATGATTATGCCGCATTGTCAGATTTAAAGAACAAAAAGGCTCTGCGTCAAAAGTACGGACTGAAGGACGAGAAGGTTCTCCCGTTCGAGCCCGTAAGTTTTCCTCGTCTTTGTTGCCACAATCCACAATAATTTACAGATTACGTTTAGAGTAATTAATAATTTGTTTTCCATTCTTTCCAGATCCCAATAATTAACATTCCAGGTTTTGGAGATATTGCGGCCGTCAAAGTATGCCAAGAAATGAAGATTCAAAGTCAGAATGACTCAGAAAAGTTACGTGAAGCTAAGGAGAAGGTATACTTGAAAGGATTCTACGAAGGTGTTATGATTGTTGGGCCTCATGCTGGGAAGAAGGTTCAAGACGTGAAGAAACTTGTACAAGATGATCTTGTTGCTGCAAATACTGCGGTAATGTACATGGAACCTGAAAAGGAGGTCATGTCAAGGTACCGAGTTCCGAGGAAACACTTCTTGTGGATTTCATTTAGATATTAGATGTGCAGATTCTGATTCTGTTTTTATTTTTAGGAGCTCTGATGAGTGCGTTGTTGCACTTTGTGACCAGTGGTATTTAGACTATGGGAATAAAGAATGGAAGGCAAAAGCTCGAAAGTCGTTAGACTATATGTCGCTTTACCACGATGAAGTTAAAAAGAACTTCCAGGCTTCCTTTGATTGGATTCAAGAACACGCTTGCTCACGGACGTATGGTTTGGGATCCAAATTACCTTGGGACCCATCTTGGCTTATTGAATCTCTATCAGATTCGACGATTTACATGGCATTTTACACCGTGAAGCATATTCTTCAAGGGAATGAGCTACTGGATTACAGCCGAGCTCCAGTAAAGTAAGTTTTCATAAATTAAATACAAAATGTACACAAATGTTAAGTCCATATTTTCAGTTCTAACGTGCTATGGAACAAGAAAGAAGAAACTAATTAAAATATGCAGCGATTCAGTAATATTTAATTTTTTTTCAGAGTTGAACATTTGACGGATGCCGTTTGGAATTACATATTCTTCAGGGACGCTCCGTTCCCAGAAGATTGTCCTATAGACAAACTCATTTTGACTAAAGCTCGAGAGGAATTTAATTACTGGTATCCCGTGAACCTCCGTGCCTCGGGGAAGGATTTGGTTCCGAATCATTTGACATATTATATTTACAATCACATTGCTGTGTGGCCAGATGAGAACACAAAGTGGCCGAAAGGAATACGAGCTAATGGACATTTGTTACTCAACAATGAGAAGGTTACAAAATTAAGTTAATAAATAAAACTGAATGTTTTACTAATTGACTCATTAATACTTATAGATGTCAAAATCTACTGGGAATTTTATGACTCTCGATGAGGCGTTAGAAAAGTTTGGTGCCGACGGAATGAGGTTTGGTTTGGCCGATTCTGGTGATTCTATTGAAGACGCAAATTTTACGGTTGCCTTTGCTGATACGGCTATTCTTCGTCTGTATGCTTTTATTGAATGGGTCAAAGAGTTCTACGCTGGATGTGACCGCTACCGAAATAGTGATAAAAATATTGAGTATATCTTCCAGGATGATTATATGTTTAGGTAAATCAACATATTCTTGTCTATTTGGTTCTTCTAATTTGTTCAGTATACAAAATTCGAATCCATTTCCTTGTAATTTCAGTGCAATGAACTCACTTGTTCGCCAGACTGAGAAGAACTTTGAACAAATGTTGTTCAAGGAAGCACTCCGTACTGGCTTTTTCGAGATGCAGTCGGCTCGAGATAAATATCGAGAATTAGTTGGAAGTGAAACGAGCATGCGTCGGGACTTGGTCGAAATGTTCATTAAGTTTCAGATCACCCTGTTAGCCCCGATTTGTCCTCACCTGACTGATTATCTTTGGCAAAATATTCTGCAGAATGTAAGCAGTTAATACTCAAAATATTTTAGCTTATTTGTATTTGTATTGACAAATGGAAGAGATTTTTTTTATATAATTGTTAAATTTTAGGAGAAAAGTATTTTCTTCGCAACCTGGCCAGTTGTTCCTGAGCCGAACGAAACAGTGTTAAAGTCTGTTGAGTATCTTCTGGATGCGGTGCATTCCTTTCGTCTAAGACTGACTGCTTATAATGCTATTGGAACTGGTCCGGCCAAAGGTAGTGGGGCTAAGAAGAAGTCTAAAGGGCCAGAAGTAACCCTAAAAGCTTTCCCTGTTCCTAAACCAACACATGGAACAATTTGGGTTGCTAAAGTATACCCCACATGGCAAGCAACTATTCTTCAGTATATGTCCACATTGTACAGTGAAGGAAATACGCCTGACAACAAGACATTAGCGTCAGGCCTAGCAGCTATTCCAGCCCTAAAAAAGTATCAAAAGAAAGTCATGCCTTTCGTTCAAATGATTAAAGAGAGAATCGAGGTGATCGGTGTTCAGCAAGGACTCCAACAAACCTGCGAATTTTCTGAAATTGATGTATTGGGAGACAATGAGTCTTACATTACTAATTCATTGGAGGTAGGCGAAATACTTGAATATCTTCACATCTGGATTTCAGTATATTTTAATTTTTTTAATTTTTCTATTTGTAAAGATCGAGGGTCTACACATTCGTCCAACTGAGGAGGCAGAAAGTGAGATGTTGAAGGAAGAATGTTGTCCTGGACGCCCGTACATTACCTTCCATTCTGAACCCAGTGTAACTGTTAAAATACTCAATATAGACCAGGCGTCGGGACACTTTTCAACAGTCATTCCTATTTTAGCCAACGATTCTGTGGCTAAGGTTAAGGCTCGTATGCAGCGGGAGAAGATAGTCAAAGGTACTAACAATAACATATCATGAATAGAACTAGAATTTACTTTGAAAGTATAATTAGAACTAGAACGACCACCTAAATAAAAAGACCCCGGCCTATTTTTATTATTGCTATTATTGCAGGAAGAAACTAACATTACTTTACGGAACCGACATTGAAATAACTATAGTGATTTAGTTTTGCTCTACAACGGGACAACTTTAATTGGACCACTCTTCTAGGCTAAAATTAAATTGGTCCCATTTCAGTCAGTCCAAATGGTTATATTTATATTCTCTATCTAAAAGTGAACTCCCTTCGTCCCTTCCCCCAACAAGTATCCGAATATGGAGGAGAGGGAACTACCTGTAAAGGTGATCTGTCTTTGATGCAGATCCTCCTGGAACTCCTGATTACAGGCTTATGTTGTCAAATATTCCGTGAAATTAGACACCACTTCCAAGGAACTTAAACTTAACTGGAGTATTCGCTCCGAAATTATCGCTTTAAAAATACTACCAACTAACCCATTATTGTATTGCTAGACAAACTAACCAAATGTAACAAAACGTAATCAATTTGAAGGGAAGTGGAATAACATTCTACCATAAACTCCTAGAAGTAAACTCGATGATTCAAAATACTAATTTAAAAACTTTTTGCAGATGCAAAGAAAGTGGAACTGTCAGCATTCGTGCAAACGAATTTGGCCGTCAGGATGGTCCCAACGGAAATTATTACAGAAAACAACCGAATTGTCTACCTAAAAGACGAATATATCTTTAGAATCGATACGAATACGCAGACCATATCTGTTCAACTCGCCAAACAACTCACCTTAGATTACGTACACTATCTGGGGGATACGCTTATTTATTCTGTTCGGGATTCCACGGCAGTTCAGAATGGTAATCCGGCTGAGGTCTAACTACAGAAAATCTTACTTGTTACAGGTTCTATTGTAACCGAACGGTTAAAAATAAATCCGGTCTTGTGAACGTAAAGAGTAGTAGTAGTTCGTTATTATTTTTCTCAAATAAAATCGACATCAAAAAATTAATATGAAAAATCTGAAGTTATAAAAAAAACTGTTTGAATCCGTACAATAGCAGGACGATAGCAGGTTTTATTTGTTATCTGTAGCAGTAATTTCAGTTGTTTTGAGCCTTTTTATACTACCATCTTCATTGTATCGATCGACTTTTGGTTCATCCGTTGGTTTTCCTTCATCACTGGAACTCCAGTCATCCTCATACTCTTTCAACATTTCATTTTTTCTCTTATACATGATCTTTCGATCACGAAAAACATCGTTGTCCTCCACATTGAGAACAGCTGCTTTCTTTGAAGCCGTCACTTCCTTTAAGATCATAAGTACTTTTGATTCTAAAAAAACAAACAAAAAAGTCTTCAAATCATTGGAAATCCATTGTATTACAGTTAACCCTCGGATATTTGCAATTCGGACCGCCAAAGCAGTTTTGAGTTATATCCATTTGGATGGATAAGCAGTACACCTCTTTCTTACCTTCGATTTCATATCCACTGAGTTCGGTTTTTGTGAACTTCTCAACATTTTTAATGTATTTTACATCACGAGGAGTAACGAAAGTTATCGAGAATCCCTTACGACTTCCACGTCCTGCTCGACCTATCCGATGGACGTAGTCAACTGGCATAGGTACAGTGTAGTTAATGACGAGATCAACTGCCATAATATCTAACCCTGTTTAGGAATAAAAATCGAAGCATTGAAAATAATTTAACTCAAAATAAACAAACTTATCCATGATTACCTCGACTTGCAATGTCAGTGGCGATTAACATTGGCACACGACTTGACTTAAATTCCGCTAAGGCACTATTCCGAGAAGTCTGAAGCATCATAGAGTGAAGTACGGCGGATGGGAAACCTAACTCGTCCATCAATAGCTTGAGAACATCGCAGTCCCTTAAAAATGAGAAAATGGAATCAGAATGAGAATGATTAGATCAACATACGTAGATACGTAGAAAGTATATGAATTATTTATAATATGTCTTTTCTAATTTGAAAACAACATTCTAATTTCTAATGCACTGAAATAAAATAAAATGTCAAAGGTCGAGAATACGAATAGAAATAGTTGAATTACTTGTTAGTTGAGCAAAATAGCAACGTGGAGCGAATAGTTTGAGACAAACGAAAGTCACCATCCCGAATTGAACGTAATAGTTCAATGAGATACCCATCCTTAAAATCTGGAGGACAGAGTATGTACCTCTCGGTCAAAGTCTTGTCTGCCTCTATGACGGCATCATAAATAAATGGCTAAAGAAATCAACCCAAAAATTTGATTCAATTTATAAAATAATAGTAGAAATGGTATTCCCGGGTATGTACTATTTGAAGTGTGCTACGCGATTATCCCAGTTATGAATGAGGTCACCACCGTTATTGTCAGTAAAGGGTTTCGAAGAACTAATAGCAATGACTAAAGCAAACGTGGAACACAACTTATCAAAATATCCGAGAATTATTTTAATTATTTATAATGAAAAAAAATCCTCTAACCTTATTTTGACCCATTAGAATGTTAGTACTTTCACGAAGACTATCCGTGACTGTGGCACTAAACAAAAGGATTTGAAGATGACTCCCTTTTCGTAAAACTCGTTTAAAAACAGCTAGTTGCTCGTCAAATTGACCATCCAAAATTCGGTCCGCTTCATCAAAGACCATAAACTTCAGGTACCGAAAATGTGTGATGAACTGTGCGAGGTTTGAATTGATATGATCTGCCAATCTTCGTATTTATTCAAAGGTACATCATTTTAGTTGATTTGAAGTTTGACTAACTTTGGATTATAAATAAGCCTAAATTGAACTGAACTGAACTCACCTTCCTGGTGTGGCCACAATAAAGTGAGGCTTTGTATTTAATTGTTGAGCCTGAGATTCATAGTCAACACCCCCAGTAATGAGGAGCACATTAACAGATGGTCCAGCCAAAAGAACAAGCTGTTGTTTAATCTGAGAAGCCAGTTCCCGTGTCGGTGTTAAAATTACTCCAAATACTCCATATGGGTCAACCAAGAATTTCCCCAACATAGGGATGAGAAAGGCAAGAGTTTTCCCAGAACCAGTAGGAGATCCAACTAAACAATTTTTGCCTTCATAAATTGGCCCAATGCTGCCGGCTTGAACTGGGGTTGGTTTAGCCATACCTACAGTTATCCATTATAACATTTTAATATTCTCCTCATTTCTCAAGTTATCTTTAATAAAACTACAAGTATTGCTCCAACTTTTATACCGTAATCTGTAATCCATCAATAATTACCCACACGACACGGAATACAATTACAATTTGTTTAAGAAAAATGGCATAATATCAAATATTATGGAATTTCTTCATTTGTCATTCTTAAAATTACATGTATAATTTAATCAGATTTTAATTTTTCCTGGTCTGATCTGTTTTCCTTTCTCATTTTCATAATCATATAAACCTCCTTAGTTGTAAATCTGCTCATTTCTTTTTAAAATTAAGATTAAACAAATATAATTATTATTTCGTATTTTACTCACCCAATTCATTCTTCAAACGACTGATAAGCACGTACGGGACATGTAAATTCGCCCACGCCATTTTAGCCAGAAGATTCCGTAGAATCCTTTTAGCTCACAATTTTGATATTTTCTAATTAGCTTGATTTCTATTTTATTTTAACTTTTCTAAAATTGAATGATACAGACCCGTCGGGTTTTATGAATTCACCACATGTCTAATTTCGTTCACATTTTGTCACGTGCGTTGAACTTCCCGCATAAATTGCTGACTTGTCACATTTTGGAAGGTGAGGATGATGGGTTGGAGAACGGGTGGTTGGGAGGGAGGACACGGGATAAAATGTGACAAGTGGTGGTTGAGTGAGGCGACCTCTGGGTGAGAAACCTGAGGCCATGTCTTTTGGCATGTGTGCTTGTGACCAGACTCAGTCTGTCTTGATTTTTTCCAGCTCAAGGAGCTTTTTTTGAAAGTTTTTATTAAATTTTTAAGGTTTTTGAAGTCATTACGAAGAGTACTATTGCAAAATGCATAGTATGAAAGCAAAAGATGCGCCGGAAATTCAATCCGTGCAAGTTTTTGGTCGAAAGGTAATTCCAATTTCAATTTTTCAAATTCAAATTCGCACTGAGGCGCCGGCATGGTTCTACACAGGGTTCTCAACCCCAAACTAAAAGAAATAATTGGAATTGAGTAAATTCTGGTCGAAATGCGTATGTAATTTTAAGATTTATCTATTTGAAT
>JAQFYE010006179.1:0-11072 GCA_034694305.1 Protaphorura glebata
CAAATTCACTGACTTTGTTAGTTAGAAGATCCATTGTGGAAAATGACTTAAATTTCAGTTAAATGTAAAACTAATGTAATGCTTTACTGGACACAACCTGCCAGTTCAGAGGACTGGACTGGACTGGACTAATATGACCGGACTGGAACTAATATAACCTCGCCAGGTGACCTCTGATGTCATCAGAGGACACGTGCAGTAAATGTTGACGGATTTCAACGATATTCACGGAATAGGTGTACAAGGTCACAAGAGTCACCGAGTTCTAATATGACCTCGCCAGGCGACCTCTGAGGTCAGCAGAGGTCGCATGTAGTAAATGTTGACGGATTTCAACGATACTTACATGGTAGGTACACAAGGTCACAAAAAGCATCGACTGTTTATATGACCTCGCCAGGTGACCTCTGAGGTCACCAGAGGTCACATGCAGTAATTGTTGACGGAATTCAACGAAATTTACAGGTTAGGTACCCAAGGTCACAAGCATCACCAAGTGTTAATATGACCTCGCCAGGTGACCTCTGGGCCAGGTCACCAGGGTCAAATTTTAAAAGTGGCTAAGAATGATCTGAAACGTGCATAAATGCAATAAAAATTGGGTTTTAGAGGGTGACCTCGACCCATGTTGTTGCTATGAAAACTTCTATTTGGTATTAAGGCAACACATATCTACTCGGTCCTTAGAGCGTTTATTGTTTCTATTACGGTCAGAAATATCAACTTTCGCTGTTATCAACATCCTTAAGATCCAACTGTTATTAGACTCAAATTTTGCCCACTTCAATAATCATTCATTCAAATTAAGAATAGTTGAATCCGCCTTTGTCCCTTTGTTTACAAACCCCTATATGCTTTACAATTTGCCCGAGATGTAAAGGTTGACTGGTTTCACCAAATTTTCTATTTCCTGAGTAAGGTGCTCCAGGACAGACCCCTCAATTAAGCCACAGTAAAGGTTTGACAAATTGCAATAATTTGTTAAACCTTTAATGTTTATTATGTGTCGTAAGCAAGACATTATGTGAATGTGTTGTCCGTCTGTCCGTCTCTCTGTCCGTCCACACTTTTCATGCAGTAAATGATGACGAATTTTTACGAAATCAATATGGTAGCTACACAAGGTCACAAGACACAACAAGTGTTAATATGACCTCGCCAGGTGACCTCTAACTCAAGGTCACCAGAGGTCACATGCAGTAAATGTTGACATATTTCAACGATATTCACAGGGTAAATACACAAGGTCACAACAGTCACCTAGTTTTATTATGACCTCGGCAGGTAACCTCTGAGATCACCAGAGGTCACATGTAGTAAATGTTGAGGGATTTCAACGATATTCACAGAGTAGACTCACAAGGTCACACGAGTCACCAAGTTAATATGACCTCGCCAGGTGACCTCTGACGTCACCAGAGGTCACGTTCAGTAAATATTGACGGGTTTCAATAAAATTTGCATGGTAGGCACACAAAGTCACAAGAAGCATCGACTGTTAATATAAGCTCGCCAGGTGACCTCTGAGGTCACCAAAGTTCACATACAGTAAATGTTGACGGATTTCAACGATATTGACATGGCAGAAACACAGGGTCACCAGAAGCATCGACTGTTAATATAACCTCGCCAGGTGACCTCCGACGCACGGTAACCAGATGTCAAATTGCACAGCCGCTTGGGATGGCTTGAAGCGTGGATAAATGCAATAAATAGTTCGTGTCAGAGAGTGACCCCGACCCAGGTCACCATTTAGCTATCTAGATATACGGAGTGCCTATGTGTTTTGATGCAACACATAGATACTGCGTCTTACAACGGTTTATTTCTAATTTTAATCATTTGAACTATTTACCACGAACATGACATGTAGACTACAGTCTATGAAATGACCTACATTAACTCCCCCTCCCCCTCTGGTTGAGTTGGCCGCTGGCCTTGTGTACATATTGAACCCCCTTTTCGTACCGCTTCAGAAAAAAGTAATTATCTTTTCTGTAAATGAAAGGAAATTATGAACTTTGAACGAATTTTCCAATAACTGTACCATAAATCTTGCCTTACTCTATCGGAACACGTAAACTTATCCCGCTGAAAGACCTTGAAATGATGAACAGTCCGTAATCTCATAATTGTACCAAAATTTGTGTATACCCAAATTTGAATCAGCCTTTGGCAATGTCCATTAAGTACTTGGACTCCTGGTATCTTGAGCCCAAGTTCATCAAAACAAATTTAAGAATAGTTTTTAAGTAGATATTAAGTCGACAAAAAATTAAGTATAATTTTAATTTATTCAGTAGGAACAACACCAATATAACCAGTAGTCTGGTTGTGTGCTGTTTGTAATAACGCTAATTTGAATAAGTCTAGATTTAATTTGAAATGACTAAAATTTGTTTTTAAAATAATTGCAGTGCTGACGGTACCTCATCCAGAACAAGTCACCAAACGTTTCTCTTCGTGGACAGCCCATACCCATGTTCTCCGAATAAACAATTTACACCATAGTTGCAAAAAATTCAATTAATAAAACCTGAAATAAAATTCTATTATAGTGGTAATTTGCACATAAACAATGGAGACCAACGATAATTCAGAGCTTGAGTTCGTGACCTCTCTTCTCTCTAAGATGACTCTTGAAATCAACCTTAAAGAAGAGCCAGCAAAGTTGTACAAGAGTTTGGGACAGTATGTCACCTCCATCCTGGAAGCTTTAAACATTGCATTTTCTGAAAGTTCGTCCGTTCAAAAATTCAGGTTGGAATGTTTTCAATATCATATCTTCCACTATTTGGCGGAAACAATACACATTTTAAAAAATCGATGTGGTTACCAATTAATCGGCCAGAAAGAACTCCCTTGGGAATCCTTGCAGTTATCGCTAATGCGACTTATGCGCCCTCTGAACATTTCTCGCCAACTGAATTCCTTGGATCAACGCGCATACAAAGCAGCCATGTGTAACAGTACTTCTGACCTCAGTAGACGGGCAGTCACAAAGTTCTTTGCTGACAAAGTGAACAAAACCCGTCAATCCTTCGTCCGGAACCAGGAATATCAAAGACGTTCCCATTTACAGGACTTGGAGGATTTTAGAGAGGAATGTGAGCGGAGGACTAATCCAGGAGTGGTGGACACTAAAGCAATTAATATCGGGAAATTAGACTGCGCACAAATGAAAGCCGAAACTGTGGACAGTGAAACAATGAAATCAAAAATGTCGGCCAGTAGAGATATGAAAATCGAAATGACGAACAAAAAGTACGAGTACGAAATTCTCCGGGACATTGTATCGTTGGAGCGAATTCTCAAATACTTGAACGTCGGCAAGTCTGTGAATCTGGAGTCTAATCCAGAATTAGCGATACTCGCGATCGAAAGAGTCCTTCAAGTCATCGGCGAATATTTGAAACAAACTACATGCACTCAACATTTGTCCGAGGACACACAAATCAAAATAATAAAAGAAGGTGTACCTGTTAAGGAGTTAAGCACTCTAAGGGACATGCTATCTCATAGCAACTCTCTTTTGATACAGAAACGAAAAATGTCCGGCGGACCTGATTCCCAAATATCTTTGTACCGGGAAATTAAACACGATCTTGAAAAATTACGTAGAATTATCAAAGACATTCTCCATAAAACACGATTGAACGACTTGGAAATCTTGTGTAGCAGAAATTTAGAACCAAGTAGACTAAAGAGCTACCTCGCGGAAGAAATCCCAAAAATTCAAGATTTAAATGACTTGACTACTTTATTGGATTCAAAAGTAATATCTCATAATTTTGGTCGTCAGCCAGAACACGTGGAAAATATTTTAGACGAAATAAGTGGACGAATTCAAATGGCTGATATCCAAGAGCAAATCCAAATCTTCGAAGTCGGGATTCGTAACATTGGACACATATCTGGCACGGATATAGATTATTTGCACCGAATATTCAAAGAAGAAACTGCGCATGTAATTGATATATCCGAGAAATCAAGCACAGAACCTTCGTTATCTGGGATTCAGAAACTCAATCTCCAGTTAGATTTGAAGGAGTCGTGGCAAAATCAAGTTAGCGATGGCAACGTTTCAAGCCAAATAGAATCCACAGCAATCCCTAGTATTTATATTCAACTCCTGGGTTTCATTCTTGCGATAAATCTTGACAAAGTGTCAACCTTGTTAACCCTTTGTAACGAGAACGAACAGCTCATGGAGCCTGATGACACTGGGCTCATGACTGCCATTTCAGAAGCCCTTGAAAGAGAATTCAGTTTCAAAGCAATAAATTGTAATCAAAATATTGCACGCTCAAAAATTAGAACAGACATGTTTGTGACTCTAGAAATGTTTCGATTGTCTGGTAATCAAATTCTCAACGGTTCCGCAAGTTCCGCTGACTGGAAATATTTTATCAAGCTTCTCAACGATATCTTTGTGCAACCTCTGTCTGAACGAAATCCGATTGTTTCCGAAATCATTTCAATTTTCAAGCGAAACTTCGCACCAGGAGAATCCATATTATTCCTTAAATCCAAACTGGATTTCTTCCACAGTAATTATGAAGTGGATAAATTTATTGTAGTAAATATTCAAGAGACCATTGCTCGGACACAGGAATACATCAAAAAATATTATTCTGAGAATGATTTGCGAGATTTGGAACATTTAGCAAATGAACTTGAGAATAAGAGGGAACTACACTATTCCAAACTTACTTTAATCAACCTTCTTCAACAAAAGGAGTCAAGAGACAATTTTTGGGTGACACAATGCCAGGATTGCATCGGTTCATTGACGTCACTTGGAGTTGACCCCAATAAACTTGGTGATATTTTGTCAACCCAAACAAAAAAGAGTAGTCAAGCCTCGCTTAGGTTTGCTCAAAGTATTAAGGACCCGTACGCGAATTATCTTAGGACTATGAAATCAAAGAAAACTGTCAAGGAAATGGTCAAGGCCTTCGAGAGTTTGACAAATTTAATAGCCAATAATAATTCTCCTGCACTCCTTCAACTTCGAGCTAAATTTAAGGAAATTCAAACTGTGCAACTCGAAAACTACTTTGAAGATCGTTTGAGTCAACTAGAAAATCTTGTCTTTAGTGGCGGAAAAAATACAATTGTTGAAATTGAACAACTCTACATCAAATCACCTCCTTTCCAATCTGCTGTGGAGATGTTGGTGTTAGATTTGAGCGATACACTCAAAAATATTACCGAATCTGCCGGGAGACCAGAGCTGGAAGTCATCCTTACAAATCTTGGGAATTTGAGTCCAAATCTTCAGTCACATTTCCCAGTAAGAAATTATTTAGCACACGGAGATTTCGTATTGGATCTTTTGAGTCCCACTTTGGTACAAGGCATTATCAGCAATGCTCAAAACTTCATAGAATTTGGCCCGACTGTTTTGATGATTAAGCGAATTCTCGACAATGAGGACCTACGGAATGAAATTCAACACTGTGTCATACTTGAAAATTACGATTCATTGAAAATACTTGGAGAAAGTGTGCCTCTTGTCCGTCGTTTCATGGAATCTCCAGGATGGAAAGACATCATATCGTCTTTATTTCTTAGCACTCCCTCCAATGCCAGTCATGAGACAATGGAACCTCAGATGTGCCTAGATCAATCCATATTTTCTAGATTCAAGAATTTCACGTCTCAAGTTTTTCGAGAAGAGGCAATCCTTGCAGCTCAATGGAATGACCTCGCCAAATTAAAATTTTGTGAAAGGGCAGGTGTAGTATTGGACACCAAATTTGAACTGGATTGGACTCTTCTGCATTATAGCACCAGAGGAACTCTCAGTGACCTAACTCTGGAGGATACCGGTTCAATATTTTCTTACCTGTACCAGTTGTTCAACACCTTTGATATCTTTGGCGCAAATCCTGTCCATTTTGCTGCTCAATTTGGCCACGACCTTCTATTTGGCTCAGAATTTGATCTAGAATTGTTGTCCAGTACCATTATTTCACCCTTAGTTCTGTCAACGAGCGAGAATCATACTTTCATCTCGCAATACTTGATCAAGAGGAAATCCCAGATCGATTTGAATATGGCGTCCATGGATGATTGGACGGCACTTCGACTAGCCACAAGGGTCGGAAATTATGATCTGGCCCACGACCTTCTCATTTCTGGAGTTCAGGTGGACACTCCACTAAAAAGAAGGTCACCCGTACATGATGCCGTCCAATACAATCAACTTAAAATTCTAAGACTTCTTCTCAGCTTCAATGCAAATCCGAATGCAACAAACGAATTTCGTACAGGCATCACACCACTATATTTGGCAGTTGTGGAAGGAAACGTAGAAGCCATGAAAATACTAATTGCCTCTGGGGCTGATTTGAATGCGAGGTCTATGTACAACCGCCATCTACAATTCTTTGCTGCGATGAAAGGTAAAACTGAGGTTGTCAAATTTTTCTGTGAACACCAAGACAAATTCGACATAAACATTGGAGATCAAGACGGACGAAGTCAGTTACACACTGCGGCCTCCAACGGATATCCAGACATCATCAGAATCCTGCTCTCGTTCGGAGCAAATCCGGATATCCTGGACTCTAATGGATTAACACCGCTTCATCTGGCCGTCTTAAAGAACCATGTAGATATTGTGAAGTGCCTGTTAGAGGGAGGGGCGGATCCAAATATTATTTCTGGGCCAGTACACCAAGAGCAACTCCCCATAGATTTTGCTGTCGGTGGTGATCATATTGAAATAGTTAAAGTATTATTTCCATTACTGCAATTCAAGGAAAATTGGAGACCCTTGCATTTGTGCCGAAGCCTTGCAATGCTTGAATTTTTATTGGACATATGTAAGTTGGACATAAAAGATAGCCCTCAAAACCTCCTACACTTAGCCTGTGCTCTGAACTCCGAAGATATCGTAAAATTTGTGGTCGGAAAGAAATTTTATGATATTAACTCAGGGGATGATGACACAAAAAATAAGTGGACACCGCTTCACCACAAGGTGTCTCCTAGAATGAATAGTCGTCAGAGAAGCAAAGTCCCTTTGCTGAAATACCTGATTACCAATGGAGCAATGACCGATATTAAGGACAATCAAGGGAGAAACTGTCTTGACTTGGCTCTCGAACGTATGCAATGGGACTGTGCCTCCTACTTACTGCGGACAAAGGCTCGACCAATTAAAGAAGATTTTCGTCACTTGAATTCAGCCATTGAAAGTGGTTCAATTGGACTTGTAAACTACCTCGTAGAGGCTGATGCCCTGATGATTCCTAGGTTTGGCGCTTGAACTCCTCTCCAAGTTGCCGCAAAAGCGAAACAATGGCGGATTATGAAATACTTGGTTGAACAGGGTGCCAGTATTTGGACTAGCGCTGATATGCAAGCTCCAACTTCTTGGGCAGCATCAAATGGTGACCTCGATAATGTTAGGTTCCTGATTGGCCGTGGAAGCAGTGTATCTGCAGTTGACGAAGAAGGGCATACAATTCTACACGTAGCCGCAGAGTCTTCAAATGGATTTGACGTGGTACACTACCTTTTAGAAGAAATCGACGGAATTGACATTAATCTTCCTACGTTAAAATCAAAATCGACACCCATTCTATTGGCGGCCAAATCTGGAAGTTTAAAAACTCTAAAATACTTGGTAAACAAGGGAGCTGATTACAAAGGTGTACAACACAATGACAATAACTTATTATCGCTGAGCCTAAAGTCAGGAGACATGGGAAAAGTGAAGTATTGTGAGTCTATTGGCTGTACATCCCTACCTGCTTCAGTGCTTACTCCGGCGTTAAAAATCAGCAGTTGTTTCAATCACGAGTTATCATCACCGGCCATCGAAACTTATTTGGTAGACAATTTGGCTAAACTGATGGCACCGAATGAACTGTCAAGAGTAGATCTTACAGAGATCGCCCATGTGGCTGCGAAATATGAGAAATGGTTCACGATTGTATTCAATGGTCTAGTGCCTGAGTTGGTGGACGTGAATAGTTGTGTCACAACTCAAACTTTAGATACCGCCGGAAGACTGCGTGAAAATCCGGCCACACTTTTGGAAATATATTTGTCACGAAAGGTAGACAACACAAAAATCCTTGAGAGACTACTAAATTTGGGGGCTCGATATAATTATAGAGTCAAAATTGAACAAGGACTCACAGAGGAAGAGATTTGGCGTCCCTTTTTTAATCTTGTTCAGATGGGAAATATTCAGCAGCTGAAAAATATTTTCGAGAGTGATCCCAGTCTAGTTAATGCAGCTGGTGGGTCAATCCTTCGATACTGCGCCCGATTGGGACTCCGAAATTTTGTGGAGTACTTGGTCAAAGACAAAGCAGTACCAGTGGACAGCGAAGATAAAGAAGAGGGCACCACACCACTCATGTCGGCTGCCCGTGGCAAACATTTGTTTTTGGTCAAGTACTTTGTAAACAAAGGATGCAATGTAAACCATTTGAATAAGTCGGGATGGTCAGTATTTCTATTGGCTGCATCACTCGGAAGTCTTGATATTCTCAAGTATTTGTTTAAATTGGGAGTTAACTCGGGAGTTACTGTTCCTCTTGGTTACGATAGAACTAGATGGGGATGCCTTCATCTAGCAGTAGAATTTCTCATGTGGGACGTAGTTCCATTCCTTGCCGAAGAGGTTGGAGCGAATGTGGATTCGCCAAATGGTGAATGGTGGCCAATCCAATCAGCAGTGGAAAACAACAAAGTTGGAGTAGTCAAGATCTTAGTTTCGAGGGGAGCAGATCCTACGATCATAAACGAATGTGGACAGTCACTTTTGCACTTAAGCGATTTCGCCGACGTGGACAACGAGAGGGCCAGCCTGGAAACATTTAAATATATGGTAAATTCGCTCCACCTTGACCTGAACCTGACAGATAAGGAGAATAAAATGACTTCATTACATTATGCAGCTAGACGCGGGTCATTAGAAAAAGTTAAGACTTTGCTGGGAGCAGGTGCGGAGGCAAATTTAGTCGATGCCCTTGGGCGAACGCCACTTCATTGGGTGGCGGCGAAATCGGACTCAGTGGAACTTTTCAACGCTCTTAAGAAACATTGTAAAGACATTAATTTGAAGGATAGTGCCGGGAATTCTATAATTGACCTGGTTCGGCAAAATGACAGAATCAACGTCCGAGGTCGGGGAGGAGGGTCTTTGAAAATGCCTGAACCAACTACTAGGACTATCCCTAATTTGAAAGCGGAGCTTGAAAAGGCAATTTGGAATCTAGATATCGACAAAGTAAAGGAATACTTGAGTCGAGGCGCTGATCCAAATTCCAAGAACTTGACCTTAAATCCACTTATTTATGTTGTTTCAAGAAATAGAATAGATATTGTAAAATGTCTATTGGAAATCGGCGGAATGGATGTGAATTCGCGGACAGCTAATGGAACAACAACACTGCACACGGCGGTTAGCTGTGGCAGTCTGGATATGGCACGAGCGCTCATCCAGGCCGGCGCAGATGTGAACGCTCGTAACGATGCCGGTGCTCTGGCTTTGCATATGGCTGTGAGTGATGCTCAGAATTTTGACCTCGTCAGATATCTTCTTGATTGTGGGTCTGATGTTAATGTGAGAAATGCATTCAGACAAAGGCCAATTGATATTGCTATTGGGAGAGATGTCGCAGATATTTACCAACTTCTTAAATCAAAAGAATATACGGATCCTTGAAAAGTTCAGCTTAGTACTTCGTAATGCAATTATACAAAACTTCAAAATTTTAGTACAGCCTGGATATTAATTTTTGTGATTTGTTATTACTATTTGAATTAATTCCTAATAAAACTAAAATACCGAATTCGATTCTGCTTTTCCATGGTACGTCTGTTTCTCAGAGCCGGTTTTTAGTACGTAAACCCAGTTGTACGTTGTACGTGTTATCACTTTTCAGGGTTACTCGTCCAATTTCGTTAAACCATTTTATGGAAAATTAGAAGTTAAGACAATATATTCATATGGTTTAAGTTTCGGACTCAAGCGAATTGCCTCAAAATCTTCTAGACTTTTATAGATTGACGTGTAATTGACGGACCCGTTCACCATTTGCTCAACAAACAGTTCCACTTGCCAAATTAGTTTGATCCACGGAGAAAGTGAAATGTTGAGTTGAACTAATTTTCCGTTTCCCGGAATGGAGAATTGCTCTGTTGAAATGATTAATCTAATCTTTTGTGATTCCTGAAACTGTTAATTTGCCATTCTCATGTGTCGGGTTATCAATGTTTGCCGTTATTTCACTTTGTCGAATATTTTTTCACTTGCCGTACCGTAATATCACGAATAGAAAGCGGGCACCTAATAGAGTGTGGGGCTCAAATAGATTGCGGATCTTTCTCCAGCTTTCTCCATATAACCTCATGGTGCAAGTAGTGGAAGTCTTGGACCTTCAACCTTGCGTGAATAGAAGGCGGGTCTTTTATTAGGGATTTTAAGGTATTCCTCTGCAATTAGAAACTCAAAACGTAGGGTAGACTGGTCCAACTTTGACCGGTGTGCTAAAATAGGCCTCTTGCTAATTCGCGAGTGGCGCGCACATATATATTCAAAAATATTAATTCAACGTAAATTCGGCAAATAAGTTCTGCTTTCCGCGGCGACAGTTAAAATCTACCGAAATCATCGTCTAATATTTTCAAAAATTTGGAACCTTCAAAATCGAGGGCAATGTTTGTGTGGCACCTTGCCGGAAAGAAAAAGTGGAGTGCGGGAGGACTCATGGTGCGGATCCAGAAAAACAAGAAAGTACAATTGCTGAAGTTATATTCGCACTAATGTGAGTCTGAACTCAAAAATATTTTCCTTTCCGACTGAATTGTTGACTTCAAAAAAAAGTTTGTAAGGCTTTTCTGTATGGCTGATGGTTTGGTTCTGTGGATGAACGCAGGATACAGGTTGTAAGGCTGGACCCTAGTGTAGACTCTAGGTGAAGCAATGTGAGACGATTTGGTTGCAGGGTGTAAGGCTGAACCAAACTAAGTACTCAAGTATTGTGCAACAGAAGGCGAAATGAATTGTGTAGTCAACTCAGGTGAATTATAACTTTACATAT
>JAQFYE010006180.1:0-11071 GCA_034694305.1 Protaphorura glebata
GGCACACGGGTCAAACCATACAATCGGCCGACTCGGTTGGCCCTTTGTTGGCCGTACACTAAACTGTTACTTGGGAAATAACCGGCTTTAAGCTGACATATTCGTACAACGCTTCCCGATTATCTGATACGTCTTTTACAACTATTTTATGCTAAACGCCTGGCCACATTTAAAGATCAGAAATATACAAAACATTTCGTTTCGATCTGGGACTTAATACTAAACATTCGGAGCACATCTCTGTACATCTTTATAAATCGCACTTGGGGTCACCATCAACACGCCATGCCAGCTCTAAATAACATGTTAAATTTATGAGGAAACTGCTACATAAACTAAATGAGACGGAAAATAAGTACAAAGCAGACAATAATTGTATAATTGTGTATGAAGATTCGAATTACTTTCGTTCTTTTATTTACTATGATTAGAGTTACTTATCAAATTACCCAGTCAGTTTGTCACTTTTGATATATGCTTAACGTTAATAAGTAATTGTGTAGTCGCCTTTTGCGCTACCCTAAGTAGTTAAATTCTTATGAATACGAATACATACGTTTTAAGTGTGAAAGTACTAATATACCTTCTAAATTCATAATAACATATATCTAATTTAAATTATGAATTAATTTATGTTTTCGGCTTTTGCCAGATTACCAAACTATACATTACATTTGTGTATGTGTGTGAAAGGGAGGAGAGATAGAGGTAAAGAAAAAACCATGAAACGCTTATCTTAAGAAGTCCATTTTTAGCTCACTTCTTTCCACTTAAGCCTTTAGTTTTCCCTCATAAGTACCCTACCCTAAACCTAACAAACAAACAAACTTTTAGAGGAAAAAGAAAACCGCATGACCAAAATTTATTTTAAATCTTGACAAGTCTTCCATGTAAAAAAAAGACTTCCTTAGCACAACACAATTTCCTTAATATGTATGTACACGCATTAGTTCGACGATTTACAAACAAGTGCCATTATTTTCTGCAGCTAACCTAAACTTACTAATTAATAATTTCTTAGTCCCGATAGGGGAAATGAAAACCTAAAATATCTGAAATTCTACTCACTACAAATTGCAAAAACTGGCATTTCGGACATAAAAGACAAACCTTCTGGCAAACTGGGTTGAAATATATGATATCCGATTTGAAAAAAAATCAAAATGCGAATTCGGACTAAATAACTCTACGCGTTAAATTACTTATCATTTGATTTCTTTAGATTACTAATACAAGATTCATGTTACATGCCACACATATTGTTAGAATAGAAATTGTGGGATTTCTTACAAACACGTCACGAGAGTTTGGGCGACGACAAAAGGTACTACACTAAAATATTAAATCCTACGTTCTCTTGAAGAGTCACGTTTGAAATGAATTTTTTAAATATTTATTTAAGTTGGGGTACGTAGGTCACTTGCTTAGAGCAATATAAATCCATTGATTAGTTTAACTTCGTCTTAGCAGTTTGGGTTATTGTGGGTTGAGAGACATGAGATGACACGAAGGACTAAAACTCGGAACAGTTCTATGGCCATTTGAACTAACCGTTCAATTTCCACCCCAATATTGCTGATTACCAAATTGTTGCTTCCCCGGCTTTGGTTGACCTCCGACTTGTCTCTGACCGTTGTTCCCATCCTGGAAAACATGACAAAGAAAAATTTTAGAATTTGCTAGACAGCAAAAGTCGAATATTCAAAACATTCACGCTCACACAAACTTTATGCAAGGAAATTCACACGAATTACTGTGCCTATTAGCCTTAGAATGAGCTGCTTAGTCATCGAAAAACATGCCTGTTTACGTTGAAATAAATATGACCCGAATTTAACAGGAAACCTCGTCCTCTCCTAACACATCCCGCACCGTATGTGATAGAACTAGGTGCACGGTGTGTAATTACATTTTAGAACCAAATAGGTAGCCCTTTTTAAGTAAGTAAGTAAGCACAGTGCGGGACAACTACTACTGAAAAGTATACAAACTCTTTATCGAAAAGTAGCAAATGTATAATATGGAGTTATGATCGAAATGGTATAACATCAAAAGACGGACATGACAGAGAAAAGAACTAAAAAAAGCTGGCTGGAAATTCAGAAACGCTGAACCTAACAACTAAACCTACAGGATTGATATTAAGTAGGTAGGCATTTCTATTCCGAATGTTTTCTAAATGTGCAATTTCATTTCCATTCTGTTCATATTTCATTCGTTCAGTATTCTATTAATTGCATTTGAAAGTGGTAAGTGTGTGAAGACATCGTAATCGAGTGAAATCACTCAAGAGTTCAAAAGGACAGAAAATATCATATTATCAAATTAGAAGGTTCCGTGACCTGGTAGATCAACAACATTAGAAACATTTCTCAAAACAGTCACTGTAACGGTTCAACAGATGACATTCTAATTCGATAATATACTAAAACTTGGGAACCGACAACGACAAAGACGGAACTCTAAAACTGTAATGAAACGGAACTAAAATTCGTTGTATCATAATGAAACTTGAAGCTCAAATAATAATTAATTCGAGTTGAACTTGGGGTTTATGTACTGAAGTAAAAGCTACACAAAAAATAGATTTTGCAAATCAGAGGAAGCAAAGAAGAAACGAAATCAAGAACTAAAGTGAAACAAAAATTAAAATAAATTAAAAGAAACTGAAGAGTGACTTGAAGCAATATAGGAGGTTGTAGTACTGGTTGCGGTGGTAAGTAGACTCCAAATCCCAATCCACCAGCACCAGCCATTGCATTCCCTTGTTGACCCATCTGGTTACTGTACATCGTTCCAGTATTTCCCAAGTATGGAGTCTTGTCGTATGACTGTAAGTGTGCAAAATCAGAGTCAATTAAAATCATTTGAATATAAGCGAACAATGTGAGAAATAAGAAAGTACTTACAGTCGGTTTGTTAGGATGCCCTTTGTATGAATTCAAGTCAGTCGTTTGTGAATTGTTAACGGAGGATCCAGTCGAACCTTTTCCGGAATTTGACCCCGCTCCACCACCGACTCCACCAGAGCCAGTGGAGTATTGTTGCTTGCTCACAAAGTCAGTCACATTTGCCATAGGTTGCCCAGTGCTGTCGTAGGGTATATAATTCGACCCATACATCGGTTTGTTCTGATACTGATGATTTGACAAACCTCCATGAGGAGCTCCAGACGATTGGTTCGTCGGAGTGGGCATGGGACCCGTGCCAAACATCTGAGGAGGTCCGTAAGGGAAGGCCCCTGGGTGTATCATGTTATTTCCAACGTAATAATATCCTTGAACGGGGTTGTACATGGGCTGCGTTGCCTGACCAGTAATATTTGAAGGCACCGGAGAAGCAGTTGAACTGTCCGAACGAGCAAACCGACTCTCGTTCCCGGGTGCGTATGTTTGTAATGAGCTTCCATCACTTCTTCCAGATCCGGGAAGACCACCTTGTGCTGTTAATTTACGAGAATTTTGAAGGTTTAGAGTTTTAATTAATAGCAAACAAAAATAAGGCTGTCTCAAATAATAATCAAATTTCTAAGTATAACATAAAAATAAACTCACTGTATGTAGCTCCAGTTGGGTCGTAGTAGCTCGTCATAGTAGGGTGTGGAAGTCTTGGGAGGAACTGAACCGAATTTTCATCGTAACCATACAACGGAGCTTGGAAGCCGTACAATGGAACTCCACTCTGGTTCACAATGTATTGCGGGTACGGTACCATACCTGGCGGAATTCCAGTTCCCGCACCACCACTAGCACTACTCGTGCTAATTTTAGAAGATGCACCAGTTGTACTTGATCCCAAATTGGACGAAGCTCCAGTTCCTGGTCCACCACCAGTTCCACTTATCTTTGAATTTGGTGTTGAAGACGCCGACGAGGTGTTGGCTAATATAAAATAATGTCAATTTTAATTTAAATTGTTTTCAAAATCAGTAGCTTCTCTACAGACAGTCACACAAACTTACTTGAGCCACTAGCTAAGTTGGAGGCAGTCCCAATTTGCGCCGAAGCTGCAGCTGGATTGCTCATACTACTTGCATCAGCAACGCTATCCTTGCCGCTCTGGAGTTGTACATTTTGGCCAGTTGTTGTATTTATCGAATTTTGAGGCTTTTGACTTTGCCCGTAACCACTGTACTGATTTGATCCATACATGTAACTGTGTAAAATAAAGTTATTATTAGCATACAAATAACTGCCTTTGCCTTAAGGATGGAACCATACGTTTTCACTAACCGTTCAAACAAAAAATTCATTTTAAAATTTGACTAATTACTTTTTTGAATTAACAACCCTTACCCTTGGTGTATGAAATAATCAGATCGCAATACATTGTATACTAGAGGATCGATGGACCAAAAGTTAAACCAAGACGGCCGAAAGTCCCATCACGAACATGCTTTTCGATTGCCTAGTGGAACCTTCGAAGGTTGTTAAACAGTGTTCTCACTTTGCTGTCTCTACACTCTACCCTTGAATCCAATCCAGTGAATTTGCTCGCGTACTACCTCACTTCAAGCTCAAATTGGCGGCTATCTCATCCTCATCTTACATTATCGACCCCAGGATTCCTGTCAGACGACTTTGATGAAAAATTTTAAGATTTAGAAGAGTCCGTTGTCGAAAAAGAGTACCCGTTGGAGAAGTCTCGATATAGACGCCTGGTTAAGGCACGACGGTATATCGAAACTTTTCCATAAGGGGGTGATTCTTCTCCATGACACCTAGTCATGAATTCTTCTAAAAATCTTCACCAAATATCTTGAAAGGAATACCGGGGAAGCCAAGCTTTCTTTTCCACAAAACTATTCCATCAAATTTTAAAACGAAATATTCGTCTCTACTCGACGGTAAAAGTATACATGACATGAAGCTACGCTCCCAGAGTCCACTGATTACCCATAATGTAGATAATTCTGATAGGTGATAGTTAAACTTACCCGGTAGCTGAACCAGGAATCGAATGAGGATTTTGGTAAGGGTTTGGCGGGACAACACCATATGCCGTTGCCGAGCTGACACCTTGACTTAAACTTTGGCTTGGAATTGTATGAGATTGGACTTGGTTGTGCTGAACTGCAGCTGCGACGAGGGGCTGAGCTCCATAGGATGACATTCCAGTCATATTATGATACGTTGGCTGAGGTTGCTGAGCCATAATGGCAGGTGAGCCATAAGTTAAACCTTGCGGTATTGTCCCGTAGGTACCTGCCAACAACAAAAACAATAAATTGGTAAAATGCCCCAAATAGTGACATTTTAAATGGTAAAATATTAACTAACCAGTTTGATTCTGCGACACCGGTGGGAAACCCGGGGCTCCACCTTTGGCTGCATACGAGACAAATGCGGAACCAGAAGTATTCGTGGAATTATACGATGTGTGCTGCTGTTGTTGACTGTGTTGTTGTGACTGTTGTTGTTGTTGTGTTACACCACTACCTCCTTTCGAACCGGTAGAATGACTATGATGAGTGTCAATATTTGGTGAGATTGGAACGGTTTTCGAATTGTTGAGTGACTCGCCGGAAACCAATTGTTGTTGATTGTTTCGTTGTCCCTGGAATGGTGAGGAAGCGGTTGGAGCAGATTGCACCTGACCAGACTTTCCTTGCCCATCTTTATCTCCACTTGCAGAGGATGCTATTGTGTAATCTAGATTTTGAGCCGACTGTTGACCACCGCCGACATTACTACTGTACATCATGTCCCCACCTGCTTGTTGGTGATGTTGTGACTGTTGAGTCACAGAGTTGAATGCTGAACCGGAAGGACCGAATTCCATTCCTCCAAACTGTACGTCAAGTGTCGAAACGGATGAGTCATCTGGCATTTCAACTCCAGAAGATGGAATCTGCAAAACCATAAATTAAATTAGTAAGTTTCTATTTGCAGTTGCATAATAATAGCAGAAACAATTCGTGCAGGTCGGTAGTATCCAGTCTTCCAGGCTAATATACAAACTTAGCCCATAAATACGAGTCAAGATCGCCAAATTTCACACGCGTTGGCGTTAAGTGGGACAATAATTAACAAACTGAAGAATCTATCTGACAGAATTTCCCCATGAATTGTATTAATTTTGAGAAAATGCTTGGGTTTCATTTTGGTTTTCCTTTCAAAATTGAATTCTGTTAAAAATACAATCCCACTCCTATGATTTGTTGGGAGGGGAAAGCAAGTGAGTGGCGGACTTTTCATTACCCCTGAACCCGAGGGACGGAATTCCATATCTGCAAATAGTGAGCCAAGTGTCCCGAGAGAAGGATCATCTGGCATTTGACCTCCCCAAGGTAGAATCTAAGTAACAAATCACATTACATAACTAGTCCGGTTGAGGACGTGCAAAAACTTAAATTTGCAAAAATTGTGAGGTGGTCAAATTTTAAGGGTGTGTATTTGATTTACTATACGGGAGACTTTTCGGGAGCTGAAAAACATATTTTTAATACTCTACTCGTGTACTGACATTCGAGCTTCTGATTAAATGGATTTAATGGATTATTAGAATTATTGGTCAGGTCATCACAATTGAGTTACCTTCGACATAGTAGGTGGTCCTCGTGCTGGTCGAGCAGACTTATTACGAGGAGGTAAAGGTTGACCATTTCCTACTTGTACTTGCCCATGCTGCGTCGCATTTGAATACGACTGTTGCATTTGGAGTGTTGAGTTAATTCCACCACCAACAGGCTGTTGAGGAATTGAGTGAGCATGGACATGTGCACCGCCGCCCCCACTCTCTGTACCAGAACTGGAAGAATTTTGTGTTGGCTTTTGAAGCAAGATACTCAAATCTATGCTTTGCCCTGCAACGACAACCCCAGGGCCTCCTAATATGTTCCCACCTCCGCCAGTCACACCATCTCCAGTTCCAAAAGAAGACGATAAATTAGCCTTTGCCTTGCCACTTCCAGTGCCGCTGGCATTGTCAAATAAAGACATAAGGTCAGAGGAAGTACCAATGTGATTAGGAGGACCGCCACCGCCACCATCACTAGCTGTGCTCTCTGTTAACATGGCTCCACCCAGACTATTCGTATCTGTCAACGGTGAACCGGTGATTGCCGTTGATGCTTGAGTTGAAGGTGTGAATACTTTGGACTCAGCGAGTGAACCCGTGTATTCTTCATTGTCCCAGTCTTCTGCAGATGGAAATTCGTCCCACTTGTCTAAAAACAAAACAAATATGAAGTATGCAGGGATGGAGGGATGGGAGGATGTACCGAATACTACACAATACCACAAACTACTGAAACTGAATAATCGGTATTCGGTCACAGACCGAAGCTGAATTACATTACAGGGCAACAGCCGCAGCAACAGCCGAATACCGAATATTCTGTTTTCGTCTACTATCACTATTCGGTGCATCTCTAGAAGTATGTATATACATTAATAATTTGAACCCTCTCGAATAATTACGATATTACATTTCTACTAGTACTATTACGATTGGACACTTTTTGAACTTCAAGTAAAAAGTCAAATAGGTAATTGGAATGTCAAGAAATGAAATGAAAGCAATTGTAATTTCGATATGATTATTTGAATTAACATCCGCCGGTGAGACCGAAGGGTCAAAGTAGATTGGGTTCAGGTATTCACCGCAAAAATGGGTGAACTCGCAATTTGGCCTCCAGAAGGTGCTCCTGGGGCTTACAAATCATTCAAAGAAGAATTCCTTATCATTATAAATCAAAAGTGGTAAACAATAGTAATAAAACGAAGTCGACATGTGTAAAGTTATTGTGTTAATTAAGTAGATCAGCGCAAAATTACTTACCAACTTTGAGAGTCTCTGTAGGAGCATCAGCCTGACTATTCTCCCAGACGTCGATAGGATGATGACCAAAACCACCTTCTCGAGGTTCACGGGCTCGACTCGCAAAAGTTCTTGTGCCGTCCCGATCTCGATCTCGACCACCGATTCCACGCCCTCGGCCGCCGCTTTCACGTCCACCACGCCCGCCTCTGCTCGGACCGTTTGAATATCGACCAACGAAACCGTTTCCGCTGCGTGGACCACCGTTTAATTCATCATTTTCTTTGTTGTCCATTCGGTAGCCTCCTCCACGAGCTCCACGTCCACGACCACCTCGGAATCCCCTTCCGCCTCCGCGTCCGCGTGAATCGTAAGAACCAGAACCATCTTGGTTGTACTCTGAATCCTTCCTCTCACGATCTGGTCGTTCTGGTCGGGAGTCGCGGTCTCTATTGCTGCCTCTCTGGTCGGAAGTAGCATCTTTGGAGACTGCAGCTCTCTATAAAAATGGTAAAATGTAAATTTAAGTAACACAATTCTTTGAAGATTTTCGGGGTCTAGTTGGCTAAAGTCATTTATGTGATCGAATTGCATGGTCTACTTTTCAAGACCATGGCTTCTAATAAACACACGTACGACGTACACACGTCAGTCAAGTCATGTTCCTCCTGTCGAAAAATGTTGATTTTTTTCGTTAGGGTTTTGCATGAAAATTTTCTATTTGCCTTTGCCAGAGTGACTTGGCGTGAAAAATAAAATTTCCAATTGGTTTTAAAAGAAATTTCAAAGTGATTTATGGGCAGGGGACCCTTAAGCTTAAGGGTAGGGTAGAAGTTGGAAATCTGGTGGAGGTGGAAATCTGCGCGTATAAACGAATAGGGAAATACGAGTACTTTGCTCGACATTTATAATACTCATTCATTCCTTAAAATATTCGTTCAGTCCCGCTTTCATATTTGTATTCTTCACAACCAATTTCAAACGAATCCGAATCGAGTCACTATTCTTCCATACTTCATAGGCGTTAAAGTCAATGTTAATGTTAATAAATTTATATGTGATAAATAAATTAATTCGACTGAAATCGATAGTCAAAAATCTTGAAATAAGGTTGAGGCAATTGAGGCTGCTGACAAATGAACATTTCCAGAGGATTCTCACTTTCAATTACAAAACAAAATTTCGTTTCTGCCGTAAAATTAAAGTTCTGAACCCTTAGCGTTAAAGGAATGAAGAGAAGAAATTTTCTAGGTACATACATAAAGTGTAAAAATGTTTACTTCTTTAGCCTCGGCCTTTTGACCTGGAGTCTTCACCTTCTTCTTCCTTCTAGCTTCTTCCCACTCAGACTGACTATCACCCTCAACAAGGAGCGTGATTGCCTGCTCAATATCATACTCCCGACTGTGCAAGGCCTTACAAGCCTCATCTTCCGTGGTTCGAGTAATGTCCATAACCTGCCGAATTTTCTTCTGAAGCTCTGGGTCTTCGACTCGATGTGTGTCAATGATTCGAGCTATCTGCATTTGTTCAGCAGTCGGCTGTAAGGATATATAACATAAACACAATATAAAACTTGAGCCGTTGAGTCTGATTTAATAAATATTCAAAAAATACTAGAAAATCATGAATTATAAGACTTACCATCATCTTCGGATTGAGATCAGATTTGTCTGCCTTCAAGTCTGTTTTATTGTTTGAAGTAGATTTGTTGGCTGCTTTGTTTGGGCCACCTCCACCACCGCCGCCCCTAGGGCCGTCCCGAGATTTAGTTGAACTCATGTCTCTCAAACCCACAACTAGTTGTACGGAATTGCTTCAATGCTATCTATGTACAGCAGTATGTACAAATCTCTATCTGAAAAATAATACCAACAATCTTAATGGAAGTAACGAATGAGTACAACTATAAACATTTCGAACATTTCTTCTTACAATGCTTCACAGAAAACGATGAGTAAATTCAGCGCAAAAGAAAACATAGTGTACTTTGTCGTGAGAAAAGGCGGGCTACAATAATAATAATGCCAACTTCACCGATTGCAATTTCAGCGAGAAAAGTAGACTACAAGGTTGTGCTCTCTGTTTACTATGTATTACTTCCGGTACTGTTACTGCTACGACACTCAGCTACGCGAATTGGATGACATTTGACATTTACGCTTGCAACAACTGATAAGACGGTGCAAGCACGGTTGATAAGTTGTTAAGTTGTGATTGTGATAATCGACACCACTTAAGCAAATTATATTAAGTAACACAAATTCAAAAAGGTTATTGTACTTATGAATTATTTGGTTTGACATGACATACGTTATAAAATATCTACTAAGAAGCGATAAACAATACGATGAATCATTAGAAAGGAAAGTATACATTGAACTTGGCTTTTGGCTGGCATGCAAGTAAGTCCGTATCATAAAACCAGACTATATTTATGTGCTACCATTTAAATCATTTAATTAAAACGGAGTACCACTTGCAGTTGTGACGACTAATATTAATACCTACATCCCACAAACTAAAGTAAACAAAAACAAAATCCACACCTTACACTCACTCACACGTCATCTCGTGTCAACCAAGTAATTATCACATTAGAAAAACATAAGTGTGTAATTGTGACGCTCAGTGTGGATTTCGTAATTCCAAGTTATCATTCATTATGTTGCCTTCAGTTATGTCCTCAGAGGACAGACAAGAGACAATGTTCTGTCTGTCCAGCAAGAAATAGAAATACAAACACAACCTGGATTTGAATTGAGCCAAAATTGTGCTTCTTATTCGCGGACGGACGAACGACTCCACTTAACTCTAATTGGAGATTCACATTAATTATGTACCTACATGGTACATACATATTTCTGTAGTATTGTCAAATAGAAATCGTCAAATCGTGTCAAAATTACAAGCGCACCTTCTCGCGTGTCGGAATTATTACAATCGGTAGTAGTCGTACGGGTCGGTGCGGTACACGAGCTTCTTGGCAAATGCAAACAAACAAGACTGCAAAATGGCAATAAAATTAATGAATTCATTGATCCGCTCTAGGATGCACGCAAAAAAGACAGTTGTATCTTATGTGGTTTATTGTCATTTCATCTCCCTTGGGGGAAATTATGGGAATGAATATGAACTCCTTCACACTTAATTACATGAACCAGCAATTCCTATTGCTTTAACCTCGCCGGTGACAAATAGCACAAAAATTAGACATTTGACTGCAGGGGCTAACGAATTTCGTTAAATCGCGGATAGATCTCAGGTATTAGTGCATATTAGAAGTAAACGTGCCAGGACCCCATACTTC
>JAQFYE010006181.1:0-11071 GCA_034694305.1 Protaphorura glebata
CATAAGTAGAAGTCAAATTCAGTGGGATGAGTTATGCCAACATCAACGGTTGTTCCCGCTGGGATGTTGCCTGACTTTCCGGACTGTTCCTTTTTATCTGCACAAAACAGTCTGGTGTGATGTCTTTTTTGAACGACGATGAAAGTTATTCCAGGTTTGTAGTCAGCTTCTAATTTTATACAGGCTTCTCGTATTGCTGTTAATTCGTGTTGAAGTACCTGAGTAAAAAAAATCATTAATGAAAGTGTCACTCTTGAACCGATGCCATGTATTTTAATATGTCTTTTAAGCTTTGCATACAACAGACTCGACACAAGTGAGCGACCAACCGGTAATAGCATTAAGACTTCTTACCTGTAAAAATTGACCTTCCGACACGCCATCCCTGTAAAGTATAATACGATGAGGTTTGTAGCCACCCGTTGACTTGTAAAACATTATGAGAAGCTCTCGCACCATTGAAGACAATTCTTGTATTATTTCTTGTCGATGTTGTTGAACACGAACTGTGGCAGAATATCTTGACGGGTGAGCGTCCATAGAACCCACCACTGCAGCAATCGATGGTTTCTTATTATCTCCGGCAGGCGGGTGAGTCACATCTGCTCCTGTAATAAAAGTGGGTTTTAATTGTATAATTAGGCCAAGAATTACAAAATTACTTACACCGATCCCTTAATAATCGGGCGTAATTGCTAGTTGAATTTCGTACTAATTAAACATTGTCAGAAAAATCATAGAAAATCTGAAGATGGTTCCAAAAAATGAGCATAGGTCCTTATTCTACTTTTCTAATATTGTCTAATATTGTATAATATTGTATAATAATATTCCCTAATATTGTCTACCATATTTATCTAATGAAAGGCTGCTGTTATTTACCTCTTAATTCGGTAAATACTAGTGAATAAAAAATTAACACATACCAAGGAAAACAACAGGTTCATTGAAGACTTTCGGGCGAATGTTTGGAACAAGGATGGAATTAATTCCGCCCAATTTCACGTTTATCTTTAAACACAGATTTGACAATGTCTGCGGCGAGGTCTTGTTAACGTTCTTAGCTTGAACACATTGGGTTGCCATCCCCAGAACAGTGTCACCAACGCGCTTTACTTCAGCTGGAATCAAAATTTTATATTTTAGAATGGATAAGAATTCTTACAGAACAATAGGATTCACTATAGTCAACAGTCGTATTAGTCTTACCGTAGACCGGCGTTTTTCCAGGAAGTACTACGACGACCAACTGCAGTCCTTGGAAGGTGGACTTCAAATATTTGAACATTGGTTCCACTTGATCTGGTCCCGTAGCATACTTGCCTGGAAATAGAAATTCTCAATTTAGTCAAGTCTATTCAAGTAAGAGAAAATCTGTATTATTTACTGGGTGAAATGTTTACGCCGAAAACCGGGAAAAAAAAGTTTCACAGTAACATAACTCCTGTACTACTAAATTCTAAACGTCAAAACCAATATGAATATATTTGTAAAACTTACAGAAGCAAGGTTGACCGATAATAGGCATGCCAGCATCATTACTAATTTTTTGTAATTGTTGAGTAAACTGACGCAGAGAATCCTCCCTCACTGTACGTTGTGGTGCAAAACATGCGATTGCCCACACACGAATTTCGACACCAGTAAAAAATTGTTTCCCTCTCATATCCCAAACTCCTTGATTCGGCAGGGCTTGTTGCTTTGTCTGTTAAAACCAAATCAACACAATGAAATCCAATTTTTGGTTGCTCTTCAACTTCGCCCTTGTTTAATTTTCATGTGAACATTAAAAGTGTCTCCAAGGATAATTGAGAAACAGAACATGTAATATCTCTAAATTCTGAAGTATTTCGTAAATATAATACAAGTACACATTAACAGACGTCATCGAATGTTGATGATAAAATTGCGCGTTATGTCGTTAGTTTGTTAGTTGAAATAATTTATCGACACTTTTTAAGTTCACACTTTTTGAAGACATTCCTCCTGGGCAATGAAATATGTAATTGTTTGAATGTATTGCATCAAGGGCTGCTTCGAAATATGTTAGTAATGAAAGCCTTCATAATCATACTTCGGACTTAACAAATCTTAATCTTCAATCACTAATTACTAGTATTTTAATTTTAGCTGTGAATTCTATATATTTCAACCCTTTCGCATACATTTATGTTGGTGGCGAAACCTTTGCAATTGACTCAATTTTCCAATTCTTGAGTGATAAAGAATAAGGAATAGAACATTAAACCAGGAACTTGACACCTTAGCTAATGCATGTAAGGTCTCACCATCAACTTTGTGTTAAGTGTGATAGAATAAAATGTGAGGAGGATAGAAAACCAGACGACACAAACCAGACTTAGTCTGGAATGTTATCCAATAGGAACTTGCCAAACTCACTCGACCACCATATTGCAATTTTGGCGGCGGTAGCACTCGTCCTCGAACTTCCATCATGGAATTACTTATAGAAAGACCAAATTCTTGAACATATGGGTCCGTATTGAAGTCTGCCTTGTGAACCAAATTATTAATTTCTCTTTCGCGATCGGGCGCAGAGCGTGCTGTAGCTTTGATCATAGTTGACGTTTGCATGTCCGTCAATTTCTTTATGCATCGTTGGCCGGCTACAATGTTGCAAACCTAAATTTCACCAATACTTTTAGATTAGATCATTCAAAGATTAAAAGTTAAAAAGAACACACCTCAAGAGGTAGATAAGTATGTTTATGCTCTTGTCCGACTTGAAGGCAAGGCAGATTAGGATAACGAAGTTTCATTTTGTATTTGTCCAAAAAGTACTTCGCCACAGTGCACTCCACAGTCTGCCCGTTCTCCAGTTGAAGGGGAAAACTTTGCATTTGAGCTGGACGTCTCGTTACGTTGCAAACACGGTATTTCCTCTTCATATTTCCACAATGTGTTATTTCAATTTTGAGGCCTTTGATTTCCTTTGTAAATTTAACCCGATGAGAGTCCGCCAGCGGTTTCCTCTGATCATTTATATCTCGAATATCCAGAACCTCACACATGAACTCTATCACTGGTTGCGCTTTATAAAATGCTGTGGCTGACACTGTTTTTGATAAAGTAACAAAGTTATAAAGTCATTAATATTAGAATTGACTTATTTCTCCATTTATATTGAATAGGAAATTAAAATATCACCATCGATATTGAGCATCATTTTCCACTGAGAAGGACGGACTGACTGATGAAATCCAAACCAAACCTCGCGGCCCCCACCCAGCGGATGGTAGTAACCATCAGGAGAAGAAAAGAAACTCCGACCCACGGGCGTGTAAGTCATCGACGGCAAGTGTCTCATTACGACATCGAGTGCCTAGTAATATTAGAAACCTTTTAATAGGACTAAGATGTTTGTCATGGTGCGCGAGGATACGCAAGTGTGGAATATTGGGTGGAATTATTTTCAGAAAGACTAATCAAAGCACTCATGGTGAATCTTGGAAATGGGTTTTGTCATCATTAAATAAATTCCAAAAGTGTGTTGAGCCTAATAAGTGATCGCAGATTCTTGCTACAATGTATGGAAATATCTGGATCCAGCAGAGTCACATCAAGTCAAATTGCGCCATTGAAATTGCTATTGCACGTTAATAATTATCACAAAAATGGACTGATTACACTAGTTTTACTGTTCTACATTTCGCATTTCCTGGATTTTTTAACAATATTTGCCTTCAGGTACCCATCCCCATCCCCATCCCCTTGGGTGTCTTCGTAACAAATGCCAGGACACTCTTGTCCCGTCTTCTTGGAAAATGGTAATATGTGTTTTGATAAACACTCGCGGTTTAAATTCCCTTCAGAACTCTACTCTTACTCTATACTATATTTCTGGTAAACTTTATTCGAGATTCTTTTTTCCGTAAGTACTAAATAATCTAATGGTGGCAAAGAAAGAGTAATTTCAGAGTTCAGATATGCTTCGACCTGAATAATGAAATGATAGGCATTAGCTAGTGCGGCCAGCGCGCAATTATGGTTCCTGTCAAATAAGCTTAAAATTCATCTGTATTGGCCTGTTCATTCTCTAAGCCACTAAAACGTTTGGTTTGTTACACCGAAATAAAAACATTTTTTCCCTTACTTCTTGAGACTTTAAAGATTAAACATTGTGAATGCCAAATCGTCGAACTGCGAGCTTACATTTTAGTTCACGCGCGGTTACTTTTCTCTCGTAATTAAAAGTATCGCGCGTGCTTCCGTTAGGAATAATTTGGAGCTGACTATTACAATGCGCGTCAACACAATCGTTGTTCTTTGCTTAAGGTTACGACTAAGAGCCATAATTATTTTAATATAATAGTTGAAAATATTCATTACTTGAATTGCATCGTAAGGAATAGTGCGAGAGCGTCCCTCGAGAGCCTCTTCAAGCGCATATAATGACACACGAGCCACCCATTTAATCTGAACACGAAACACTCTGTCTTTCCCTTCTCCTGGGAGTGTTACCTAAAATGAGACAATTAATTAATATAATTCAAAATACATTAATTCCGTTCAAAACAAAACGAGATCACTTACTTCGAGATCAACTCTATCATTTCCGATGGGGAGCGGATCTCTGGTGTAGAGATTGGAGCGTCCATCGAACACAGGCTTGAGAGTTCCAAATATTTTACTATAAGCATGAACCATTGTTTCTATAATTTCACGATTGACTTTTCGAGGACATTTATCAGGCTGAATAGACACGTCATAATGGTGTATAAATCCACGTGGCATTGATATTTGAAAATGATTCGCCTTGAGAAGAATTGTACGTCCTTCATGACCTAAGTTTGGTCTTCTTGGACACAGAAAAACTAGAACACATCAAGAATAAAAATAAATTAGATTCTGTAAAATGAGTACTCAGTTGTATCGCCTTCCCATGTACTAGTTTATTTTATATATAATAATTAATAATTTATTTCATTTAATTGTAGTTAATGTTTTCGGCACATTTCAACCTATAGTAAATGAGGTTTAAATGCTTCCTACACAACCACTTTCAAAGTTTTCTATTCCCCTTTCAGATTTTCAATTTTAAAAATTTGGCACCAATCTTGGAATTGATAATTCAAATTAGCGTGGCGTTTGGGGTTAAGATTAATATTTTTAACTTTCTGAACAGTGTATCAGAAGTATCACTATTTACTGTAAGTCAAATTATACTACTGTACTTAAAATTATATTCGTTATCATTAAGTTTAAGATAATAAATCAAAAAATATTAAAAAGTACGAAATACTCTATTCATGACTCCGAGCCTGAACTAAGTTTAACTTCAAAGAGAATTCTTTAAACTTTATATGTGATGTGATTGACACGCAGTAAAAAAAAAGCTTTACAAATTAAAACATCTCTTCCCTCCACATGTAACATTAAAATTATATTATTATATCAGCTCTTATTTAGACAAAAATATTTGACCTTGACGATAAAAATTAGACATGAGGAACAAGTACTTGTTTATCAATTTATAATTATTATTCATTCCAAATTACACGCCGCATACAAAATATTAAATAATTCTAATTCCCTTACTTGGCATATCAGGTGAGGTAGGTGGTTGTTGGAGCGGAGATGTTGCTTGTGGAGCAATCATTCCGATTGTCCCAGGAGTTACACCAACTGTAACAGGTGGGACAGTTACACCAGGAGGAGGTCCACCTGGACCTGGCGGACCGGGCGCTATAAGATAAAAAATCATATAATCATTATATAAAATACTTTAACACACATAAAATAAAGTTAACCTTCACACTTTAACCGACAAACACATTAAATTCTCAAACTACGCAGTTACACTATACGCGTTACACATATACTTCAACTCACATTCATAGCTTGCAAGAGCTAAACCGTTCACTCCATTCCCGTTCAACATTTTCGGTATTGAGTCAGTCCTCACAACTAGAACTAGTTTGTCGTGTCTCCAAAAAATCCCAACTGACCGAAAATTATTATTTCCTTTCACTTCATCGTGGTTTTGTTCAGTACAGCCTAAGTTTAACTTTGCCTCTCGGCGATCTTAAAGCCCGAGCTCCAATACAACCGACTACCTACCAACAAATGAAGAAAAGGGTTGCATGCAATTTGAACGCATAATGGAATGGTGATAGAGAGAGAGAGGTGAAGCTTGGGTGAACTTAACATGTCAAAAGAATAAACCCGTGACTCACTCAACTCATGAAAGACCGACCGTACAGAATCTCACACCAACATAACAATCGATACCTAAGAGTTCCTGCGCCGGAGTTTGGGGCATCATAAGCTGAACTACGTATCTATTGCAGTTTTAGATGCAACCCAACGCAACGCAAGTGCACTAATGCATTCAATCCTTTAATATTCCTCGTTTTTACCGTTTTACGAAGAATTCATGGACCCCATCATCCAACATTATCAACCTTCTGAAACTTGTTTTACATGTGTGGCATGTGGCCTCTACTCTTTCCTTTCATCAAACCACTTCCTATTTACTATGCAGCTCCTTCCATCTTTCACCTGCATATTTCCTTTTTAAAATAATGTCCTATCGTTGTGAGCTATCTGCATTCAAACCCGAAACCCCCCGTTGAAAAGGTAGGCAAAGTAAAACATAAATACCCCAAAAAAAATCCGATTTTAGAATAAGAAAGAACCCAAGAACCGGTCACAACTTCGTTAGAATTGTGAACCTCAGCTACCACTCGATCGGGATTTTCGGGATTAATAAAATTACACAAATAGTGATAAGTTTCATTCTTCCTCTGTCCTCTGGAATTTGTGATGAACGAAGATGACGAAATGATACTGTACATATATGATTTTATAATAAGAGGCAGAGGCAAGTCATAAATTGATAATAAATGATTCCATACTACGCGAAATACAATTATTGGTAAAATTTCAAGAGTCGCCACTCCATTACTCTATGTAAGTATCTCGAAAGAGCAAAATAAATGGACAGAAATCAAGAAACAAGGCAAATGGAAATGACAAAATCTGTACAACAATGGTGAATAATTGCCGGTTATTCACAAATAATTCGAAACCTTTAGCTGCAATTCAATGGGGACTTACGAAGGTATACTTAAAAGTGTACACCTGCCAACTGCTTTGTTAAAAAGAACCGTATGTTATCCTTGCCATCTGCTCTTCTTCAACGCTGCTATCATCTTAAGTTACTACAAATACAATGTCACACGATCATTCTTACTTAGGCCTTGTAAATCACGAAACAGAATTTTGGAACTTACATCATACATACCCGAACCCGATAATTTCAGTAAATTCGAATGGAAGTGCATAATACGTAAATTTAAGAAATGTCATTATGGGTGTTTGAGCCGAGCGTCGGAACTATTCTAAAACAAATTGTAATAGTAATTGTATATTGTATTTCGCGTCCGATGGAAAACGGAGACTGAAAGACTGAATAAAGATTTGGATAAAAAATGAATTTCGTTTTATCTAATATTTCAATTCAATAGATCCAGGTACTAGTTCAAATTCTAAGGTCATTTGTGATGTCAATTGTTAACTCTATAATGTAAAATCCATTTGAGGATTCGCACGAAACGAAGAGGTCGAGGTAAGTTAAGTTCCACGTGTACTACATGGTCATACATTACGTCAAATTGTTATTACTTGTTAGTAAATTCGAAGAAATATAATAACACCAGAGAGACAGTATTTTGAAATGACCTTCTCTTAAGAATATACGAAGTTGCTTACTTTGTTTCAGGCCTACAGTGGAATAAAACCTTTCTAAAACCTACTCATAAGTATTCATTATTTTTCATAACTTGGACCTGAAATCAATGGATGAATTTGTATCCTGGCGTATCACTGGTTGACTGGTAATGATTGGGTACCCTTGATGCATCTAAATAAACATTTTGTAATTGAAATGAAAGGGTTCGAGGGTTACTGAGAAATCGAGTATTGTACATTTTACAAAATACTTATTTCTCGGAAATGTAGAAAATCCGTTCTTTGAAAGCATGTCATTATTAAGGAACTAGGAAGAACAAAGACATGTCAATGTCAATTGTGATTTATTTAATTTTCCCACTAATATCGAGAATAGACAAATCGTTTCCAAATAGCAAACTGTGTAGCCAGAATCTTCGAGACACTACTAGAACAGAATTACTCCACAAACCCTTTTAAAAATAGACCTCCAAACCAACTTTCAAATTCTTCGAAATAACGACAATTACCAATTTGAAGCAGTAGCTGCACAGCAGCAGTAACTTTGGTATGACGCTCTGACGTTATGTAACTTGGTATCTAGCGACAAAGCAATACTTATTTTATTTGCTTCTACCTTGGTTCTGGCAATACCGTAAAAAATTCAAGGTCTATGTCTACAGTCTACCGTATGCCGCTTATGCAAAAAAAATCCATTTATACACTAATATTCTGATTATTCTTCTGTTTCTGTAATATTCAATAACATCAACGATCCCCCAATACCAATATACCCTTTTCAATCAAGTGAATCTAGTTTATCAGACATCGCCAGTAAAAAAAATGTCCCAGTGACTGTCTATTGGATTCAACAAGGAATGTGGTCTCAGGGTATATTATGGAAAATTTTTTAAAAGTACAGAGAAGATGACGAAAAGAGCTTCGAACCCCAGCAGATTAATTTTTTAGTCATAAGGTTTTTTTTTCTACATTAGATATAGAATTTCAGACGATTCGCCGATTCGAGAAGTGCGAAGGAAAACGCATTTGATAATTATTTTTCTGTCACGAATTTACTATGTGCAAGCTACATGCTACATCGTTTTGCTTTTCTACGATTCCAGACATTCCAGTGTACGTACATCTAATAAATTCATGTACGCATCTATCGTCTATAATAGTTAGTCGTTCCGCAAGTCGGCTATGTATACTAAAATTATTATTCTCTCTCAAGCTAAGTACATGTAAGATGTGCGGGTGCCTTGCTTACGCAGTGCATTTCGGAAATCGGAACTAACTCAGGATATTTTAGCACAACTATAGATTTAAATTATGTTTACGTTGGAAAAATACTTGTGACTTGATAAAGCGCCAGTAAATTGCTGACACTGGATATTATTTTCAGGAAATGAATTGAAAGATTTTAGTTTAATGTCTTTGGCACATTTCGACACGTAGACAATGAGGTTTAAATGAGTCCATGTTTCCTGCACAACAAGTTCATTATTTTCCCCGTCTCAATTGGTGTAAATGGACAGGTATACCATAACCTTCCCCAATTTTGAACTTAAGAATTTTCAAAGTGAATGTATTCTTGCTCTTGGCTGTTAAGAGTCGCTCGCAATTCACTCTAACGAGATGTGTTCCCGTCCGCCGCCAGTAAAGAGAATCTTAAATCGATTGAAAGGATTTTGAAAACAGCTGCTCGTCTAATTACAAATTGTTCTAGTTATGAATTACCGATAGAGTAAATAATGAGTTGGGTTGGTTGGGTCCGATGCAGATGTATTATCGTTCGATTTTGTGCAATATGTATAAAATTAAAAATAATGTTAATGCACCAGTGATGCTAAAGAATTTGTTTAAAATCACGTCGGAAGTACATAACCATTTTACTCGTTCAATGAAAAATTTTCATCAATCAACTGCTTCGTCAACTGACTCCGGTATGAAGTGCTTTAAATATATTGGTGCAAAATTGTGGATTTGAAACATTATCTTATGCTTGTTTTAAATTGTATTGTAATCAAGTGCTACTGAAGACGGTGGATAGACTTTAAGATTAATTATATGTGCGACTGTAAATTGTACTATGTTGAATTATTTGAACCTGTAACTGTAAATCTTAATTGTACAACGTAAGGACCTACGGGGTGTTGTCAATAAATCAAATCAAATCAGTCTGAATTCTGGCGCTGACCTTTAGGACTGCACAGTGCCTATAATCGCGCACGCGTGATTTGGGATACGATGTCGACGAGTAAACATTGACCTTCCTTGAAAGTTCCTTCAAAACTACACGTTCATTAAACCTAGAATATTGAATATGAATTGACCACATTCACTCAAATGCATTCAACATAATATTCAATACTTCTCACAGTTATAGTAATGGACTAAAATATAAATCGCAAAACTGTAATATTAATACTCAAATTCTACTCACGTTGCACGGGGAACATGCTGTCTACTCTCTCCCTTCCGACGGATGAATAAAAATTATTTTTTTCCTCTTCACTGGCGCCGTTGTGATGCTGTTGTTGTTGGTACTGCTGCTGGGTCGTCTGCTGACTCTGAACTCCTTGCTCCTCCTTGGACTGATTAGAATTATTGGGCTCCGTGTCGTCTTCCGTGTCCCAACCAGACCCGCCCCGAAAAGGCCCACCAGGGGCTAACGGACCCGGGCCTCCTCCGGAAATATTACTCTCCGCCGTCTGGTGGTTGTTCTGATAAAATCCTCCTCCTTGTCCTTGTCCTTGTTGTTGAGCTGATGACGGGGGAGGGGCAGACGGAGATCCTCCGAAGCCAAGGAGCTCAGCAGACCCCAACCCCGAATTCCACGTAAATGCAATCACTGAACACAAATTGTTTCACTCTGAAGAAAATATTCAAATCCTCCTCCAGCTCACACCTACGTTCCACTTCTTTGTTCAGTCAGACAGAAGCCACTCCCGGACTTGGACGCTTTTTTCTTCGACTCTTGTATTTCTCTCGTGCTTCCCCAGTTTATTAAATTTAACAGTAACCTTTGACTTACTTAAATGCCGTCGTGGACGTAGTCAAGGGCGAGTTCCCCAGACGGGGGTTGTTCTATTTGTGTGACTGATAAATTTCAATGTGTGGTTGTGTGTTGAAATTGTAGGTGCGTGTTTTGGAGGGGGAAGTGGAAGAAGACGTTGATTGTGTCTGTGACTCGTCTTCCGTCCTCTTCTGCCTCTGTCTCTGTCCGTTCGTCCAAGCTAGCAGCTGCCTCTCTCCTTCCCATCCCTCCCTGCCTTTTCTGGCCAAAGGGAATCAAGAGTCAGTCGGCACAACTCGTCCACTCTTCGGAGTTCACTCACTCCGCTCCCTTTCTTCCATTCAATACTTCACTCACAGA
>JAQFYE010006182.1:0-11071 GCA_034694305.1 Protaphorura glebata
AAGTACGGAATACATGGATTATATATATTGCACTTTTCTCTGTGCACCACTTCAGGGTAATCAAAATTTCGTTCAAAACGAACTGTGGGATCAAAAACAAACCCCTCCTGAGTACTGAGCTACATCATTTTTGTAAAAAAAAATTATGCCGGACTTAAAAAAGCCGTTTATTCTCTAGTCTGAAATATCAAAATAAACGCGAGAATTTCAAAAATTGCTAATATTCTTATGAGTTAAAGTTCATTAACAACAAATAAGCCATTTACGGATCAATACCAAGTATTAAAATGTTTACGAAATGTATATCTCATTTTTGTCTGAAAAAAAAAGACAATTTGGGCGACTAACCAATACAGAGAACAAACTTCTTTAAACTTTAAAGCAAAAACACAAACGCAAGCAGCGATTTTTCTCCACTGGTTTTTCCTACTGCTAATACTACTAAGGGTACCTTCGGTAGGCTGAATGGAAAATAAAAGTGGCCACGCTCTAAAAAATTGAGATGTTTGACCGTGCCTTACGGTTAATCGTGAATGATAATTAAAATATTATTTTTAATTAAAATGCCCGGTCGCCTAAGACAGGTTTCACCATAATTACCTTCTCTAACTCGGCCACAGCCTCCATCCCTCGAGTCTGGTCTCTGGCGGTCAAGTAAATGACGGCGGGTTGATATTTTTCACAAAGAGCCTTCACAATGGCCAAACCGATCCCCTTTGAAATAAATTCGAATAAATATTACAAGAAATTAATAAAAATATAATTAAAAATTGTAAAAATTCTGTAAATTAATAGAAATAAAGAAACTCAGTAAAATTAGTACAAATGAAAGTAGAATTTGTTAAAAAATTAATACCTTGTTTGACCCAGTCACAACCGCCACTCTTCCTTGACCACTGTCAGCTGCCATCTCAAAAAAGTGTGCACTGGGGAGTCTTAAAAAGTACTGATGAATAGGTAAAGCGAAGTTGAAGTAGAAAACGATGTACGAGAAAATATACTGAAAATTGACAGAAGACGATTGAGGATGAATGAAAATTCCAAGTCTGTTTGTAACCGGGAGTTTGAAAATTCGCTCACTGGCCGCCACTCTCAGAAGCTGATTCCCGTTGCCAAGGATTCTACCAATTTGGTCGACGGAAAAAATGAGAAATTATTTGCAAAATAAGTTTTACATTCCAGACACACATACATACTGATCTCATTTAAAAATACACTTAGCCCACAAAATATATTATATATTGCAAAAACTATCAATATTTGGATACAGTCATATGCATTTGGATAATTCATGTTTTTCTGAAAATCATTTGGTAAATAAACCCATGAAATCTTGAGAGTATTTTTGAATTTTGAATTAGATGAAATTTTGAAAATAGATGAAATTAAGAAAATAGACGAAATTTTGAAAATTGAGAGCTCCAACTTTTTGTAATTTCAAACGACAAGCATGACTTTGACTTTCGGTCCATTATAACTAACTTGTCACTCAAGCGAATTTCCTGTGAATTTGCTAAATCCGGATTCGTAATGCAATACTTAGAAGCAATCAAGGTTAAAATGTATGACAAAATTTCCTTCAATACCGATTGGTCAGCAATATTGTGTACATTGTACCGACGTCAGCGTTCATGATTATTTGCTAGGACTTTTTGTGTATACAAAAAGTGTGTTTATAAAGGTTGTCTGGAAAAACAACGTCCAAGGTTTCATGGCTATTTATCATTAAGAACAAATTTAAGGTACTCATTTACTTGCAGATTTAATTTGTTTTGAATAAAGTGAGCTAATGTGACCCGAGTTCGTGCAAGAGGGGCAATCTTGGTCCACATATTAGGTTTAACGGGTGGGGCTAGTTTGCATAATTCGTCAAATTGGGGCGTATTAACCAGTTTTACCTTAATGCTTTTTTGCTGCTCGCACTGCGGTTTTTCCTGACTCTTATATTTACACCTGCACCTGCACCTTTCTTTATCCCATTCATCTGTTATACCTCAGGCGACACTCTTTTGACGGTTGTCCTCTGTATGAAGGTCATGGTCATGGTCATAGAGATTACTCATCTGTGAGTACCCTTTGTGATAAACAGTCAGTGTAAATCTAACTGGTTAGGATCGGCCTGCAGCATCACTGAAAAACAATTTTAATCTTGCAACTGTAGTAGGCTAATTTGCCCCATGCTTTGGTGCGATTCAGCCAATTATTCGAATATTTTATCTTGGGGCGACCTTTGAAGGTAGTAGATACGGCACAAAATTAGCACACTTCGTAGAAAGTAATTCGCCGCCACCGCCGTTTCTGATCATACCATCGGGGTCATTTCTTATAGGGTGGTGCAAATTGGCACACACTGGCCAAGCCAACCGAAATACACGCACCAAATTAGGTAAATATTCACCTATCATTCCAAAGTGGAATAATCAGTCATTACTCCGTAATCCAAATGTGTACGGAAATTACGAACCAAATTCGACCCACTATCCAATTCAACGTAGATAAGATTAGAAAAGTCCGTTGTCCATACCCATTGCATTGTAAATATTAACTCAAAATAAAGTACAGTTCAGTGAAATAGAAAGGGCAAAGGGTACGTGGAGAGTCCCACAAATATAATTCAACAGTGTGTTCCAAAACCATTATATTTTCTGGAGACTCAACTCTACAGTGGAATTGGAAGCTATTAGTGCAGCCCGTATATATTATACAGCAGGGTGCCCACGAGAAAGCGCATACTTGTTTGATTATTATTTGGCGTAGTTACATGAAATTATGTAACGGTCAGTCTGGAATTCTTCATGAATTGTAAGAATTTATTTTATCAGTACGTAAACAATCAAAATCAAAATCATTCGGAAAGTGGGACTCATTCGTCAAATTAATATCCGCTTTAAGTCAATAAAATTAGTGTATAGTTTAGGTTGATAAAATAAGTTCTTAGAATTTATTATAGACTCCAACCTGACAGTAACATAATTTCTTAATAACAATGCGCTTTCTGGTGGACACCCTGTACATAGCCAGTTATCTTTTCATTTTGCAATGCAATGGATTCATGTTTTTAGCCTGACAATGTAATGTGTGCTCGCTTTTCTTTGCTCAACTATTTCTACCTACTACGTGGGGTACCACCGGTAGACCAAATCGAATAATATGAAATACTAAACCAAATATTTGTCTATGCCTTACCATTGTGTATATTAATTAATGTGTTTTATGTATTTTGCAATTTTGTGCAATTAGCGCATTTTCTGAGAACCGCCCTGTGTGTACCAAAGGCGTTGATTGTTCATACTTTCAGGAACCATAAAATAATAGAAACGTAAAGCAAATACAAATACTCCATGTACTACATCCACCACTGAGATAGACTGCACTACGTATGCACCCGAATTTAATTACGTAATAGGCTGAATGTTGGTTAGGCTTGATTGATCTGCCAACACGACTACGACTATAGTTACAAAACAACCACTTCCAGTGCATAGACATTATTCTCATTCAGTTGACTTTTACACTTCGTTGAGGAAACAAATTGCGTCACAGTCATACAATTTACAAGGTCTTTTTTCATATTACTTTCACCCATACTGAATAGTCTTTAAACTGAATAAAGTCAGTCAAATACAACACTTTTAGTAGTAGCGTAGCAACGGTACCAGTCCGAATAAGTTAGCGTACTTATACGTATGAATAAAATCATGAAGTCATTTTTAATTGTTGCCGGTATTGTGTCGATTGTTGGACTTGCTGTCATCGTCGCCGTGGTAACGGCCACAGATCCTGGGGATCCACCCAAATCACCTTCAACAGTACGTAAAAAATAATTGACAAAGATAAGTATTAATAAAATATTTCAATTCCTTCAAACTCTTCGGGGTTAATTGTAGTCAACAAATGGGCCGGAAATTGTTACTTTACTTTCTACTTAAATTTTTAGCATAGTTGGCAATCGTATTTCTGATTTTGGGAATATTCGCTCAGCCGAATCCTGAATTACGCACCAATTCTCAGAAAATTGGTGAATAGTTGCGTTCTTCATTTCCTGATTGCCGTTTATTGACTTGTATAAAATTCATTCGACTAATATTATAATGCCGACTGTACAGAATTGTGGTGAATATTTCCTGTGAAGTATTTCCTTGAATTTTAAAACAAATCGTTGCGCACATCGGTACTAAACTAAAGTTTCTGTCCCTTATAATTACCACAAAAGAAAACATTATCCGGCGTTTCATCAAAATTATTTTAGATTTGGCCCAGAAATGCGTTCGATTTCACGGTTTCGGTTTTATTGAAAGTTTGAGCTCAGGGAATATTGTGTACGAAAAGGGTATTGAAATTTTGTTGGATTAAATGAATTACGATCTACGTGCTCAATTTAGGCAAAACATACACTACTGTGGACTAAATGTGTAATGTGTACATACAAATCCTACTGTAATAAATAGTAATCTCCGTGTTTGTTTTTATAGTTGGGTTGGAAATTGAATAGATAATGGAATAATACAATACATTATCCAAAGATGAGTTTATTTCTTTTTAACCGGAATTTCCGGACAGTTAGCTTAATTAAGTTGTCAATTTTGTCATTCATATTTTGGGATTAGGAAGAGGTAATGAATTGGAAAATGGAATGCGTGCTAATGTTACCATATCATATCGTGCCGTGCCATGTCATGTCGTATTATGCGTGCTGGCAAAAATGACAACGCCCTCCCTTTCATTATTGCACTTTCTATTCTTACACATGGCGTAGGGTATGTAGGAAATTAGTGAATCCGTCGCAGTGATCACTAATTTTTTCTGACTAATCTTGCTAATGAGATTTTCCTTTACACAAATGTTTCCTACCAAGGCTAACTGGAAAAATCCTAGTTTCTACGGAAAAATGTACGCGGTAGTATTTAACCTTGTTTTACGGCACATGTCAATTAGTGTGCATATTTACATGTGTATTTAAGTATCGCGATTATTATGTAAAATGCATTTATACATACGTCAGATAGTTTCCTCTTTAATTGTCTCACATTCCAGACACAGACGAAGGTATAATTTAAGACCACATTCGCCTTACTATTAAAGTGCACGTTTTAATTGTAATTTGACCCCAAACATCGTTGCCCATCATTTTTGACATTCCTATAGCATGGCATAAGGAAGGTACTCCTAGTAGTAGTCAAGAACTCAATTCAGTGCAAGAGTAGTTGCCTGTGACACATATTCCCGGAACGGAAAGGTTTTTACCAATTAAGCGAATTCGCAATCAAATGAAAACTTCCATCTCCGCTTGTTGGCAGTTTGCCGCTGAGTCTGAACTGCATGGAACGATACTGAGACAGAGAGTATGGAATGGATGAATAAGTTGCAAATGCAAGTAAGTACTACTACGACTACTTGTCCCATTTATATGACCATGGCTGGGGAGTGTACAACTAAAAATGCGGTCTGGCCATGACGGAACAGCAAAACCGCTGGGATGAGATCTGCCAGGTTTTGTGGTAAACATGTGATACGATAGAATATGTCTGTCGGTTGAGTATCACGTCATTCATTTCCGCATTATGTGGTTTCCAAATCGCCACACAGTGAGATCAGCGATACAAATTTGTCGGCTTCCTCTGTTTGTCCGTCCGTTAGGTCCGGTACAGCACAGTTGTCCGTTCCGTTCCGGATTATGTGTATAATTCGAAGTTATTTAAAGCAGATTGGAATAATTAGGGGTAGTGTTGCTGTGTTCGTAAATTCAGAAACCTGATGGTATCAATATTATTTTTCTGTCTTCAATTTCCAACCTAACTATCTCACTATTTGTCGTCTACGAGCTCGGTCTCGGTGGGTCGTTAGTAAACGATCCTAGACCAAAAATCTCATTTCTCTTTTACTCCTTTTTGTTCCTTCATAAATGAAATGAATAGACTACAAAGCTAGTATTGAATTCTTGTATTACTATTAGTATATTTCATTCATTTGGGTGGCATTGAACGACGGGACCATGTCTATCACTTACTACGTAATTTTCTGATAATTAGTGCGAACCGCATCGTTACTTCGAGCTTTAGTATTGAGCGGTTGATTCCTAATCACGTGACTTTTGAATATATATGACGGCCTTAAGTTCGGTTTCGTCCTTTGAAATTTCTGAGCCAAATGGAAATTAACCAAATCCCAACAAATTTTACTCGTCCATGTGTTAGCGCTAATGTCAACACCAGCCATTCAGATTTGAATGTGAATATAATCTGTTACATTTTCATTTTTGATGTAAATTGTGACACTGCAAAGGAAGTAAACTCATTCGATTTAATTTTGTTCTAATATGGGAATGATTATTATAGGGAAGGCAGAATTAAATGATTATTCCTATCGCATGTTACAATGGCATTCTCATATTTTAGGAATAGAATCATTTGTAGAGTTCGACTGGTTTTACTCGTGTTCATTTGTTGTGTGGCGCCTTATCTCTATAACGTAAGCATTGTGCACAAGTAGAATGTAACATTAGTAACAAACGATTGTCGAACACATCTTGGACCCATCGATTCCTCTGAGATTTTGTTCTTGAAAAAGAAATAAAAATAATAATTTTGCAAACAAAACATTACATATCTCACAAAAGAACAATTCATTCATTCAACTACTGAAACAATATCTTTTGGAAAGGTTGGACCAATTGAAGCCGTCGCCGTTTTGAATGTTGGGACGGAAAAGAGTAGAGTGACGGGAACTTTATTCTTGTCCCAGGCATCACCAACTGACCCTGTTTTAATTAAAGGAAATATCACAGGACTTCCGGTAAGCTCCGCCCATGGATTCCACGTTCACGAGAGTGGTGATATCCGAAACGGCTGTACATCAACTGGAAGTCATTTCAACCCCGCAGGGGTAAGTCAAAATATTTAAAATGTCAACTTTACAGATTTCTTCTATCGAAATGCCAATTTGACAATGACATTGATTGAAAATAAAATTTTGATATGTTCAAATGCATGTTTTGTAGCACAACCATGCGGCACCATCAGATTCTTCCCGACACGTGGGTGATTTGGGAAATGTACAGTCTGATGCGACAGGTTTGGCCCTTATTGACATCACCGACACTGTAATTTCCTTATCTGGAGACAATTCTATAATTGGACGTGCATTCGTCGTTCACGAGAAGGCAGATGATTTGGGCAAAGGTGGAAATCCAGATTCTTTGAAGACTGGGAATGCCGGGTCCCGTTTGGGATGTGGGATTATCGGAATTATCTTCAAACCAAAAGCATGAATTGCAATGAAAATCCCGTCCAAAAGTGAATGGTTAGCATCGGCTTTTAATAAATGAAGACTTGTGTTTAGATAGCAGCTGGGAAAGAAAACATCATAGGGATTACTCCACCGAAACCAATTTTTAATAACTCCTAAGAATTTTGACTCACATTTAGAAATTCCAATAAAAGGAAATGAACTGAGATAGTTGTGGGTTTTTTTTTAAAATTATTTATAGTTGTAGGAAATACAAAGCTGATTCATTTGTCACGAAAGTCTCTAACCACCAAAGAACCAAACTAACTTCTTCACCCTCTCTAAATGCATGTTGAATATTATTATCACAAAGAGAATTAGTCAAATTCCCGACTAGAGAAGCTGATACTGTCCAAACGAAAAAAGGGAAGTATGATTTTGCAAGATTCGAGTCACAGAGATGGCGATTCGATTTCTTTGGATTGGATTGGATTGGATTGGATTGGATGTAATTTTATTTAAGTCGTTAATTCCATAGCTTACACAACATAAACATCAAAAATGAAATATTGAACTATCCGTGAGTGTCATCGATTCCGACTAACTAATTGTACCTAATTAAAACGTAACTTAATTTAATGAATCAGGTCCATTTCCTGCAGCAATCTAAGGGTTTTAGCCTATGAGTAATACAAGGTCATAAATTAGTGACAGAGGAGAGATAACTCTCCACCAACGTTATGTCAGCAATGTTGTTATTGTACCGATCGGCAAAAGGATTGTTTGGACAGTATGAGTAGGGAAGGTCTACTTTATCTAAGTATAGGAGTATGTTTACATTAGTAAGAAATATACAAGTTCTAATCTTTTCTTGGCATTCCCCGTATAAAATTTCCGGTGTACATTTTACCACAGAAAATCCTGTAATTACTTTGAAGTTGAGATTTTATTAAACCAAATATAACAATGATTTATTTTAATTAATATATCTGTTTTTTATAACGACTAATACTTTGATCGGGTGCCTCGAGTTAGAAGTAATAGTACGAGTCTCGATTCAATGACAGAAGAAATGCAATGCACTCGCACTAATTTATTCCATAGTTACAGCTATTCACACGAATGACTAATGCAATAAATTACTTTGTAAAATTCTTAAGTGAAAGTTCTAAGGATGGTGTCGAGTGTCGGTGTCGTCCATTCTGTATCTCAAAGTCTACGTGCCGCAAGTGGTCACTCCATGTCCACTAACATTCAAAATTAAGTCAACTAAAATTTACAGATGCTTTCGACAAAAATTGGAATTTAGAACGCCATCCAACCTACTTATATAGAACTTATATAGACCATGTATACTTATATAGAACGTATTATTTTTTTAATTCAAACCGGCATTTCAATCCAGGACTACATCACAATGATATTCCGATTTGAGAATGTACTATTAGTATATTGGAAATAGAAATGGAAGGTGTTATCAATTTCGTGTAGAGGGTACCATCAGTAGAAGTCGAATATTATCAATTCTATTTCTAATTTGTACCAATCAGGCCAATTTAAGTATGTTGTTTGATTTCGTTCTGCTCAATCGTGTGGATTCTACGAAACTATTGTTTGGGATTTCTCAACATTTCCAAGGAGATGGACATGACTATCGTACGGACAACCAATCCGCCGTCCCATCGCTTACACGTACAGTACAGTTTTGAGAAATCCCATACAATCGTCTCGCAGAATACATACCAGCGTCCCATGCCAAAATTACTAGATGCGAGCTAAATAAATAACAAAGTTAAACTGGTCCTGATTGAAATTGAGAATGCGATTAATTTTTTTTCGAATTCTGCTGATGGTACCCTCTGTTAGTTACAAATCATGAAATTGATGACACTTCAAGCAATCTAGTTCCAATACTATTATTATATTTTATGTACTATTATCAATTAAGAGTATAGTCTGATGCAGACGTGCATTTAAATGCCGGTTTCAACTTTTAAGAATAGTTCACTTTCTTACAAACTTTGACAAACAGATGCAAGGACGAATAGAATGGTTCACAAATCTGAAGTAAGTATGCGATTTGCTTTGATTTGTGGTTTATTCAATTTATGTCATCAATGACATTCCTCATAACCCCTGATAACCATGCCGATCATTGATTCATCAATGAGTGAAACTGACCGACAATTACACTACACTATCAGTAAACTAGACCAAGACAATTAAGCTATATTATACAAGTTTAACCAATTTCTTACACAATTCACAAATATTCAGCTTAACCAACTTAACTGACATTGAGAGAAGCGTACGAATCCGATTACGATAAACTCTGCATTCTTATTTTTGTTTATTGACATGAAATCAAAAAACAATTCACTTGCAGCAAGAACATAACGAAATAGACTCGGAGAGTTAGGACGGATTTAAGAATAAGTTTTGAAACGACTGCGATTATACCATCCTTATGACTGCCAATTAATTGTTGTGATTAATCATTATTATGAATAACTATGACTAATAAACAGTGCAATTAATGTGTACGAATTCACTATTGTGGCTGTCAAGAAATCAAGTCAGATTACTTTTACTTCTACCTGGAGGTACTCATGCAGTGTACAATATTCCCTACGAAAACCTAAACATGAATTACCTAAATGACATTTAACTGGTTTAATAAAATCTCGAATTCAAAAACACAATTTTAGCATTCTCCGTGGGAAACTGTATTTCCAAAATTTTATTTATGGTGCATCTAGAAAAAGTTTAAATTTTTCGTATTAGTAGTCGTTCAGAGGAGCAAGATGTAGCTGTGGAAGGAACTGTACATCCGTCGGGAAGACAATTTATCAGCAGACCTTACCAATTGTGGGTCTAAACGGGTAGCTACTTTAGCTAAAATTTTGCGGCAAAATCGAATAAATCAGAAAATGTGGAACCACTCAAAATTTTTGGAAAACACTTGGGAATGCGGTGGTTAAGTTTGTTTTTCGAATTTTTCAAGGTTTCTCGGGTATTAAGAGGGAGAACCGTGAAAAAGCGGCTGAGAAACGGCAAAAGCCCGATTTTTTTATCTTCCAACGACAAGTGACGAAAATCCGAAAATATATTGTAATACATTACATTGTCTTAACTAATCCAGAATTCCTATAATAATGACGATTACATTATTATTGCCTGACGACTAAATGAAGAATACGCACAGGCATGGTGTATCAAATTGTTTGCGTTAATACAGGGTGGTGCAAAAGACACCGTAAATTCGAAAGAAATTCTTTAATATTTTGAATTTCAAAAATTCCGAAATAACCATTTTGTTCAGAAAGCGATTGTGCAAGTTTTGATGTATCGCACTCGTATGTACGTTGTGCGGTGCGTGCGCACCAACACAGAACATAGACAAAACTGGAGTTTCTTTAGCATGCAAGAATTGGTTTTACATACTATAAAAACTCCAGTTTCGTCTATGGTTTGTGTTGACGCGCGCACACACGCACAACGTACACACGAGGTCGATAAATCAAAACTTGTATAATCGCTTTCCGAACAGAATGGCTATTTCGGAATTTTGAAATTCAAAATATTAAAGAATTTATTTTGAATTTACGGTGACTTTTGCACCACCCTGTATACAGTGTGGCAAATATATTTACACCCCCTTGATACGAAATCAATTTGAGTACCCTTATCTTTTGTACCAACATGAGTTACACTTTGATAAATATTTTTTTGTGAAGCACATGTATTTGTGATTAAAATGGTACACATTGCTTATCGGGGTAGGAATGCGTACTCCAGCAAGACCAGCCGAATCCTGTCAAAATGGAGAAAGGACGCCAAAAAAGTT
>JAQFYE010006183.1:0-11070 GCA_034694305.1 Protaphorura glebata
TATTTCGCTACCTTCACCTTTACTAAAGTTAAAAGCTGCCGCCATGAATATTGTACTTAATACTCGGTGTTATGAACCACAGGACATCGTGTGCCAAATCCCTACATAATAACATAAATTCCCTTTCCATGAGATTTATAATCTACCGAAATGAATGTAATCCCCAGTGTCAAAACCACGCAGAACGCTCATTCTGTGGCAAATAAAAAGACAAAAAAAATCAGCAAAGTATTGTATATAATAGCAAAGTAAGAAGCATATTTTGGATCTCCTGACCTACTGCATCGTGCTACACGCTCATAAATCCACTCGACCATATCACCTTACTTTTGAAAAGAAATCTCCACCAGGCCATTAGCTATGGCTGAATTAAATTGGATGAAATGATTTCGAATCAGACTCAATTGTCCAAAAATACAATTTTAATTTAAGGATATTGTCGCCTAATCGTCAGTAACCTTACAAGGAAGTCACCTCCACAGATCCCTCCTTATAACCATTCGGCGACACTTACTACCGAAATGACCGTAAGGTTGTGGATGCAATTAATTAATTTTTTTATCAATTCCTAACTAAAAATATGCCATTCCTTTGTTTACGACATCAGAGATGATCTCGTCGGGTTTTACATGAAAAGTGGAATCCTTGTAAGCCTGGCATACAGATATTCAGCTCATCTTTGCGTCACGCTCATTGATCAGTAAAATGGATGCTGTAAGAATATTTAACCAGGCAGCGCAGCGTAGTAAGTAAAGTAGTACGTACATAATCATTTCTTGATAAAGCATGAATTGTAATTCCACTGGTAAAAAATTGGTTTGTTTTTCAGTCAGGTAGACATGTTCCATTACATTAAAGAAGAGTAATGTTCCGGAAGGGAATGAATCAAAAGAAGTAGAAGAAATTAGAAATGAAATTGACTCTCTGACTGTGTTGATGAGTCGACTGATTAATAATTAAGATGTTACGCCCTCATCACATCCTCAAAGAATGTAAGTATTTAACATGGGATAGGATGGATGAACCGGGAAGAATCATTTCATTTCAACGCTTGCTGGCTTCAAACTTAAAGATTATTTATGATGATTGTTCTTTGAATGAATTGGGATGTTGTTGTTGAAGGAAAAAGGAAATTAAGAATGAAAATCCCATGCATGAAGACTGACTGCAAACATGAACAACAGTAGCTAGCGGCAAACGGATGGAAATTGGAAACTCCCACAACATTTGTCTTTTTATTTGCAAATAATTTTGCGAGTCGTCTATCTCTGTCTTGTCCTGCTTGAGTTTTCCACGCTGAAACTTCCTTTCACTAAAAAACATAAGACATAGGACAAGAATGACCCATAAGACTCTGTCAATGTCAAATTTTATTGTTAGCTTAGCAAAGCAAAGGGCTGAAGACTTTTTTCATTATTATTTCTATGATGTTAATTCGATCGTAAAATTTTTCAATGAGAAGGTCGTTGAAGTGAATCACATACGTGAATCCTTTTTTCACATGCATGCACAATTTCAATCTGAAACATTAAAACTTGTTTTCCCCTATTAAACTACATAAATACGTAGACCGACGTACACGACTGACTTACTGAATTCCATCCATACATAGGTAGGTAGAATTTGAACCAATTATTTTCTTACGATTATTATTATTTTATGCTAGTGGAGGCGAAAAGCAAAAGCAGGCCCTGAAGTAAACTTAAAATTACCAGTTTTGGCACAATCAATCTCTATTGGAATAATTTGGAGCAGTTGCATGGTTATTTTATTATTACGTAGCGGCAAAATGTTATATGAAGAAATTTGTCAAGCTTTTTTTGGCAGATTTTGATGCGGTGACTGGTTAGTGTTGTAAGGATTTTACCTGCCGCAATGTCTTATTTGATGATGTACGCACCTGGTGGTTCACTTTTTACTGAAGATGTAAAATACTGACTGACTAGTAGTGGTGGAAATAATGGGGGGAAAGGAAGGGGGTTGGAAACCTGTCATTTCTTGGCAATGGGTCTCTAGGTTTCACGGCACAGGAGTGAGTGCAGAACAGGTTGAGTCAAATGAGCGTGTAATTAATGGGTTTCTTGAATTGTCTTGAGGAAACAACTGGAACGAAGGCTTTAATGACAATCATCTTTATGTCTGGTCGTATTATTTGCTTCAAGCCATACAACTTTACTTCGACGACAACCTGTTCATGAAGCCTTTCAGTGACAGTGAGAGTAGTAGCTATGAGTATGGTAATCATTTTGATCACAAAATGAATGAATGTCGCTGTTTAAGTGAAAATGAAACCACCGAGACACAAGATACACACTTGTCAAGTAGTAGTAGTCCGCAAGAATTTAATCAATTTGCATCTAGTACAGGGTGATTCATAAATTTCGATAAAGTCGGACATAGTGGTTGCCAAAAAATTAGTTAGACATTTTCTCGGAAATTTTCTGTAGGATCTACTGAGTTTTTACCCCTCGTCAATTGAAAACCCCTCTCAGGGTTCGGGAATTTTCTACTAAACAAATTCAAAATCACCCCATGTCACCAGGATTAATTATATTATAGCATATTAAATACCGCTATGTATTCCACATTCAACGCCCTGCAGAATGTATAGTTTTATTTTACAAACTCACTACCGCACCTACGTGAATGTTTATACACCACCCCGTAACAAGAATATACACTTGGTGGAATTCTCTTTTTCTTGACATTTTTACTTGGCTGAGCTCTAACTTGGAAATAAATTTTAAAAAAAATAACTTCTCTATCTCTTTGCACGGTATATTAAATATGAGGAATGAGGTAAGGGCAGATAATCGACATTGTCATCGTATATTGCAATTGCAATTGTGTATGCGTTGCATGCTTGGTTAAGGCTTATGATTTATTTATATTCGCCAAAAAATGGTTGGAATAACAACACAAAACTATTATAACTTATTTTAAGTAAAAAAAAAAGTATTTTGTGGTCAACTCAGAGTCAAGACTGAGTGACTATTTTTTGTTGATTTTGGTGTGGTAAGACGTTGCCTTAAACCACAGGTCCTCTGTTCTGTGGTGATTGGATAACTCTGTCCATTCAAGCTAATTATCTCATTGTGTTCGTACTCACCCTAAAAAGTATCTTATGCACAACTTTTGAGAAGCTAGTCTATTTATTATGTAAGTTCCCAAAATTCCCCAAATCATTGCAACTTGAACATAAGCGTGAGCAGTACGTTGCAATTTTTAGAGGTTGATTTTGTGTGCATGTATTTGTCACCAATTGCACCTCGCGGTGACACCTGAAAATCAACGAAACGTTATGATTTTATCTGTTGGGTAAAAGGTAAAATGAGTACTGTCATAAAGATTATGAATTAGTGGGCGATATGGGCGAACGAGATTGGTTTTGTTTTTTGAGTGAATCTGCACACAAAAGTAAAACCATGACAGGTCTATTAGTCAAAATGAGTCAAAGTTGTGCGGAAAGAGTACAATACCGAGCATAAAAGTAAATATTAGAGCATAAAAAACCTCATACTTTTCCCGTGAATCACTAAAAAATACTTAAATACTTCAAAGAAAGGTTTACCGCATGCACAAATAAAAACTGTAATCAGAGCCGAACCGGACAGGTCGGCTCTAACCATAAACTATAATGGTTTTTTTCGTGTTTCAAGCGAAATTTTTGACGCAATGTTAAGTCATACGATGTTGTATGTAATATTCCAGGGAAAGATGAGTTTACACTTACTCCCTTCCGCAGAGCAAAAAATGTATGTAATAACACAACAGGTAAGGGATGAAATTAATTCACACAAGTAAGCAACGGACGAATTCACAGGACGGGGATAATTCGATCTAATCTTTAGATTGAAATGAATGCCAAAGTCAAACCACTCTCATAACTGACCGGTTTTCCCATTCCGACATGACTATTTCATTGATGATTCCGGGATTTTAGACGGAAATACTGAGGTGTCATTAATTAAGTGTATGAAGAGTGTTAATGTGTTTTGTGTTGTACAATGCAGTATTCATGTATTTCGTAATGACGTCAGGTTTAGAGCGGTTCAAATATAATCTAAACCCAGCCGTACCGTACGGTATTAAGTGCTATCCTTTTGGCAATAAACGTTATTAAAAAGTTAAAAGCATTTTCATAGAATCTGAATAATTGGAAATTAAAGTTATCAAAAATGGCGTACAGAAATAAATGTGCTTAGTAATGCACTAGATTTCAATGTAATAAGGGACTTGTAGGCTGAATAAATTGAATATCTATTTCATATATTTCGACACTCTTCTCAACTATTATTTTGTAGACCAAATATCTGCGACGTCAATTTTAAATCGCGGTTTTAATAGTTTGGTTAAAATATAGATTTTGACTCCACTTTGGACTGTACTTCTCGGATTTGCACAAGAATCCCTTGTCGTACTTAATCCTTCCACCACTATTCAATATTTTTGGTCTACATTATTAAGCCTGAACTTGGCGCAATAGTGTAGTTGACGTTTGAGGTTCAACCAGGTACATTTTATTTAATGACCCTACAATGTCACGTCATGTCGTCGTTCTCGGTGGTACATGGATACCCATGTCCTTGTCATTGTCGTCATCGTCAGTCATGTCATGTTGTTTCTACGTTCGTCAAACATAAAACAAAATTCGAGGACCACAATTCAATCTTTACTCTATACTTCCTACGTCCGTAGTATAATAATAGCTGTATTCGTCTGTGAGGTTGCGTGAGTGACAGCTCAAGCAAAAACATTAGAGCTGTAAAAAAAAATTAAGTATAAATAAAAAAAACATTCTTTTTATGTAGTGTCGTTTCTTTTCAATAGCATTATTCAATTATTGCTCATTTATAGGAATTATAGGAATGTTACAATTAGACGAGACGTCTGATTCAAAATCAAGCCATCAATTTAACCCCGCACAACAAAGTGCAAATCATAATTAAGGAAGCGTTGAATAATTGAACCAAACCCATGTCATTTGCCATTTCCCAACAATGCGGCTAGGCTCCACACTACTGACAAATTTTAATTGTAACTAATGTTTTTGCGACGCGACTACGCGCACCGCCATACCACAGAATGGAATGCCAGAGTGCAAAAGACTGACTTAGATTTTAAGGCGTAAAAAAATACAGGACATTTATTTCTGATTCACGATTGATTAAACATTTATAACTGCTCACTGGTTTTTACAACTTAATTCCGCGTTGTTGGGTGGAACAAATGATTCAAGTCAGAACAGAAAAACTTGAGTTGACTTGAACCCCGTCGTGCAATGACAAATGCAAGAAACAAAACAACAGGAAGACAAAGGACTTACGAGAACAGATCCGTAATTATGTAGTAGTGACAAAAACAACGACATACAAAACTGTCCAGGTGTCCTAATCATCGGGTAACCGGCTAAGGGTAATGAGAGGACAATTAAGCTATTCAGTCTAATCCACACAATCGACGTTACAACGGAAAATATATTGGTGTCAATGTGCATTCTGAGTCAAAGATAAGGTTAAGACTACGTAAGACCTCAAGGGTTCGTCTGTAAGATCTTTGTCGTTATTTCTCTTGAAGTTATTTCCGGATTGCAAAAATTTTGTCTGTGATCATCAAGTAACATTTTTCGAGTACATAAATATAAGCAAACCAAGGCTCCAGAAGGGTACTCGAAAAGTTGAGAAAAGATTGCTCGACACAATGTTACTTGAAATTTGAATATTTTTTCATTGGTAACCATAATGCAAATGTGAAAGTAATATATTATCATTACCGACTATGCTGCGGTTAATGTAAATGATTAATTTGTCTATGGATGATTTCAGTTATGACCGTACTCAAAGTAGAAGTGAGATGCAAGATGTCGGAGATTTACCTATCTGCAAAATACCGCCTAGGCCGAACACATTTCTTCGCCCGAAATTTCCAGTATGCACCTTCCATATCTGTTACTTATGCAAAATTTACTTACACGTAAACGTTAAAATTATCATTCAGACAAGTAAAATTTTAAAAAGTAATCTTGACTTACCTTGTTTGCTGGTAGCAAGGGTGTCTCCATCTGACGAAACCTGTAAGAGTGAATGTAAAGGCTCAGAACTTGAGTCCGTTAATGTCGGGCTGGCGGATGCGGACGTAGCAGAGGAAGACGTCGTGGGGTGAGGGTAAGACCCGTAACGGGTTTGGTACGGGTAAGAAATTTTGATCACAACCATTTCAAAAAACTTGATAATTACTTCCAACACTAGGTTTAGGTCTAATTAACCGTGTCTATTATATGATGTGTTATAGATGACCGAACTTGGCTAGGAATTCGGGTAGGAGGCAAGTTTGTATGTAGTAGTATAATGGAGTTGACTGGGTCTCCAAGGCTGTTTTTGATTTTTCTTCGAAATTCTTCAACCATAACAACAAGCCGGCTAATGAAGGGGGGAATGAGGGGGACTAAGTAAAAGGAACAACTTTACTTTCTTTGACAGGAACAGTATTAAGAGAGAGAGTGCAGTTGCATGTAACCTATTCACTCCAAGTGATTTATTGCCTCTAACTCATCTGGCCATGGTGGCCGGCGCTGTCACACGGGCAGCTCACTGCCTGGCATTACCACTCGTCACTAGGGACACGGCTATAACTAATCACTCGCACTCTAATACTACTCTTATAATCACAAGGAGATTAAATTACAACATTACATACGTAGAGTCAGTATTGAACCCTTTTGAGTTTTAAAACACTGAGATTTGGGATTTCTCAAGAACCAGTCCACTCAAAAAACCGTCCGAAGCCCACACACGGAGTAGCAAAAGTTGTAAATCCCTTCGAGATTCGCGAAAATCTTGTCTTTTTGGCAAACAAGCCGAAAACACAACGAAGGCCAGAGTAGACCGCAAGGACTACTCGTCTTATTACGATACCGTTCAGAATCAGAGTCCAATTACGAGAAACTGCAGTCACTAAAAGGTCCGGATTTTCTGCATGGATTTCCTCGGCACAACTGAACCCAGATTAACAAGTATCTTGGTTGATTCGATTAAACCGGACACTTAAGTGTGAGACCTACGGTCGACAACTTCTGATAAATCATGGAGTCACGCAAATGTACCAGCATTCCCCCTGTCAATTCCCAATCGTTTGTCAAACAAGCCAACAGCTAAGGATGCAGAACAAAGTAGTCTTTCTACCAGCCTTTATATTTTATTGTCTTTTCCACTCCATTAATTTAATCCGAATCAAGTGTCAACACAATAAACACGAACAAACCCGCAGACGAAAAACATTTTTCTTGGACGCAACGAACTGCTTCCTTAACAAAACAAGGCCTCGTCTTTTCAACCTGTTCGCCTTCTAACAAACAAAACAGGTGAACAATTGAATCTCCTGACTCTTGGAACTACTTGAGTTGTAGAGTTCGAAGGGTTAGTAATTAGAATCTAGCTAGGAAGTGATTTTTAAAATTTTTAATATGAATTAGCAAAAAATATATTTTTCAAAATATTTTTTGAGGGTTAATAATTTGTTGGTTTCCTAATTGAAAGTCAACGTGGTTACTGCCCACACACTTTACACACCTCCGCACTCTTGATCTCCTGAGAAAAGACAGACAGAGCAGAGTCGTGTGGATCGTTAGTTAGTAGTCGTTCAATTTCCCTGTCTTGTCTGCCAACCAAAAAATCCAGTCCAGCACCCCACCTGTGCCAAACCAACAGGTATTCACTAACTACAGGACAGACCATCCCATCATCATTCCTCAGCTAAAAAGCAAAAGCCAAGTGTCCCTCTCATTTTTTATTAACTCTTTACTATTAACTTTTTACTTCTTTCCTTTGGCCGCAACGGCTAAGGCTACGGCTACACTATCATAATATCTATCCAACAATGTATGAATGATGATATGACTCACAGTGGATAGTCCTTAGATGTCAAATTAAGGCTATTTTTAAATTTTGGTCTCCTGAGCACGTGTAAGAAAGTTTTCACTCAACATGTGAAAATATTTTTGAATATTTTTAGTTGATGATATTCGCCGGAAGTTATGGTCAAACGTCTCACGAGATTCGCTTGCTTTCCATTTAGAGCAGGTTAGGGAAATTACTCCTAATAGGAGAGGTGGCGTTGAAAATTCGAGTTAAAGAAAACTATGAAAGCAGCAACCGCACAATGTATGCCCGAGGGATCGAAGCCACACTAAAGCAAAATGGAACAGCTGCCTCCACTACTATATGATCACATGATTGAACAGTTTCAGAATACGAGATTGACATCGGCGAGTTCCGTTTGTGGAAGTTTCGGCTTCCGTATAATCCGAGTGGAAAGACATTGTTAGAATATTTCAATTTCTGGCGACGTACATCTTTTTGACTGCTGAAATAGCTTTTTAAAAGAAATTTCTTAAATTTACCCTAAATTCTCCAACCGAATATGATCCCTTGTTAGAAGTTAGTCAAGCTAAACAGTACAATAATATAACATAGTCAGACACACATATTCTCACTATTCTCTTCATTATCATTTCATTTTCTGAACAGGTTGTTCTTTTGTAGTTCAGTGCATGTAGTGCAACTAAAATGTCCACTCTCAATTCAAATGCAACTGCAGTGCAATTACAATTGTACCCCATTCATACATGGGTGCAGAATCTTAGATAACAAGACAATACTACAAAAAAATAAATAAATGGAAGATGTTCAAAGGACATCATGCATACATGTTTGTATGTTGTTTTGTATTTATGCAAATTGTAAATTGACTGGAACTTGATGGACTAGGAGATGCTGGAATATCTAATTAGATGTGAGAAAGTATTTCTGGACTGGACCGACAGGTAGATAATGTAAAAAAGAGTGTGAAAATTAAAGAGGTGAGTGGATGTATAGTTGAATGCAGTGTTGAAGGAATATGGTTTGTTTAAATTTGAAATGCTCATCCGTCACTGCCATGATGTAATCTCGTATTTCTGGACTAACGAATGCCATGCCCGATCTTCTCAAATATAATTCTATTCGCATAAGCCATGCGTTACTATCCTTACAATGTGCAATTTCCAACTCAAGCTGAGCTATAAGAGATTTGCATGTTAGTTTTAATATTTGGCAGATTGCTTAAGTGATATACTTGTGAACTTTTGCGTACACTTATTCTGTTGGTAAATTCAAATGCAGTAGTCATTTTATGTCCGTGCTTTTGGAAATTATTGTTACAAAAAGAACACATTTGAAAACCAAATATCCTTCTTCTTCCAAAAGATTGCTTAAGTTCTCCAGGATCAAACACGTGAAAATATCTGTATTAATCTATGGAATTATCCTCAAGGAAAAATAAAAATCGTTGCTTTATTGGCTCCAACTAGAAAATTCAAAGACATAACTGAACAATTTCATGGTTCCAAGGCTTTTAATAACCCCCACGTTCTACATATGACATGGCCGGCCCGGAGGAGCATGGTTATTTTAGACCTCATCCGTCATCCTCAATATGAGGTTCATTAAAATTCCGCGACTTTTATCAGTAGTCCGGTAAAGAACATCTCGTTATAAACATTCCGTGCATGTACATGTTACATGTTGGCGTCCTTGAGATTTAAAAACTTTTTCAACCTGGTAGGCAAAGAAATGCAAATATTTAAGAATAATAACAATCATGAATGCAATTCTGGTGAAGAATGTATGAAATTGAATGAGAGCACGTTAACAAAGGGAAGTCCGCCAATAATACATAATAATACAATGAGGGTGCAGACTGTAAGATTTTTGCACATATGTATAACATGCTTCAGACTTGAGTTTTGTGTGCCAATCTTAAACCTGACAGCTCACACGCTAACAATGGACGCTCGTGCTTCGTCCCGTCACTCTTAACTCTAATCGCCATGCCAAAACATCGCATAACATCGGAGATAATCATTCAAAAAATAAGAGGAGCCCTCATTTTGACCAAGTTGCATATAGACAAACTTGACTATTTGTATAGTATAGATAGATTGAATTTGCATTAATGCTAATTCAGATATCCCTGAGTTTTGCAAGTTTGTGCAACAATGCAATTCTGCAGCACAGAAGAAGGATACATAAAGGCAGCCAATTTCTTAGCCCCAGTCTTAGTCGTAATAGTGCAATGGAAATGCAAAATGCAGCAATGGATTTGTAAACCCTGAATGAATCACCAAAACGAAAGTCATTTAACCTCCGCTTGAACAATAAACTTGGTTCAAGTTAACTCAGACCTGTCACTCAACTTCTTCTCATCCAGAGCACATGCACACACATGTGTTCTCAAATCCAATCTCCGATGAATTTTTTACACATAAAAAACAGGACTAGATAACCTTTTCCTGGTTTTCTTCAATTCTCTAGTGAGGTGAAAAAAAATTAATTTCTGATGCAGGGTTGTATTTCTTTAAAGCTGGGAGGCAAACAATGCTATGCACAACAGTTTGTAAAACAACTTTAATTTAGAGGAACTATCGAATCACGCCTCTTTGCAAGCCTGGGAAAATATTTACCTCTTACACGTGTGCACTAGAGATCGATTTTTTTTAGATTCGTTCAAAAATTTCAAGTTCGAACAGAGATAAAGGGAAATGAAGGAAGAATAGAAATTAACATAGCATACCTATTGAAACCCGCAGAAAGCACCGGGATATGTAAATAAAGTAGTGATTGGTGGATTGGATAGTTATAGGGAAGATTTTGCTGTAATATCATTTCCAGGCACTGCATAACTGAAACCCAGGTTTTGAAAAATTTGTTGAATTTTAAAATTCACTTTGTTGAAAAGATAATGGTCGTGACCTCGGTGTTTGTCGGGTTATGACATCTTGTATTATCGGATTCAAAATTGCCTAAACTAGAAACTTCTGTCTGAATTCTCGAAACACCCGTATTATATTAATTATTGATCTAATACGTCTGGAAACTGGAAACATTTGGACTGGAATGAATTGACGGAGTTTACACAATAGAGAATGTCGAACCTCGGAATTCACGCTTTGGAATCGTAATAAATATTGAGAGTTTAAAGTCCGGTTACTTTCACCCTTTGGGTCTTGTCACAGACTTCGCTCTGATCCGATCT
>JAQFYE010006184.1:0-11069 GCA_034694305.1 Protaphorura glebata
TATTCGGTTGACCATATTCCTCAAACGCAGTTTCTATCAACGAACCAGTCCGGAGTTGAAGCCCCTGATGGATTTAGAGCGTAGTATTCGTATGGCCGAATATTCGGTCACCGAATAGTAACCGAATATTCGAGCCATCCCTAGTTTCAAAATTCCGAAATAGCCATTCTGTTTAAAGAGCGATTATTCAAGTTTTGATGTCGCTCTCGTGTGTACGTTGCGCGGTGCGCGCACGCCGCAACACAAAACATAGATGAAACTGGGGTATTTTTTATTTTTTAAACTCAAAATATTAAAGATTTTATTTCGAATCTACTGTTACTTTTGCCCCACCCTGTATAATGTTCAAAATACCGTGCGTCTATAAAGCGACCAATTAATTTCACGAATTCAAAATTTTGTTAAGAATTTCGAATCAACAACGAAAAGCCAATTCATAAAACAAGCAAAATCCAAGGATTTTTTGAAATGTGACACGCAAAAGCGGTTATGACGTCGTTCTCATGCATATACTCTGTAACATGAAGGCATCCTGTGCTGTGTGTTTAAAGTGATTAGACCGAATTTAATTATTCAACTGTCACTGCAACCATAATTTGGATTTAACTGAACGTTGGCATGAATTATAAAAGATATGACCTTTCAAAGAATTCCGAATTTTTCAGTCCTGAATTGCAATTCTCGAGTCGGACACTTGTTTAACTTAGATTTCAACTGGACATTGTGAGATATTTGGTGAATTCCTGGGGGGATTTCATTTCGCTGTAATTTTATATCTGAAAAATGCATTAGAACAGTACATCCGACAAATAGAAATCAAGTAAGGAAGGAGACGATCAGCTCCATCTTCGGTTTCCTGAGAAAAGAAGTGATATTTTGTTAGTTTGTGCTTCTTACTATTGCGAATACTCAGAACTCAAGGGCAATTGACTTTAGTCATCAATTACTCGAGAATTTATAATTTGGCCTTTGTGACCTCTTCTATGCTTCAGTGCAGTGGTCCGATTAATCGCTGAATAAATTCAATCATGTTTACCACCACTTGGATGAATTTACAAATTCTCGAGAAGTCTGTTATCGTAATACATGCGAAATATTTTTTGTAATACTTAAGAACTCGTTATAATATGTTGACCTCTCACCCCTAGCCATGAATTTTACTAGGTAGATGTAAAAAAAAAAGGGTGCTGTAAAATGATTTGTCAATTTTTGTTCTCCTCATACATTTACAGCGACGAAATAAAAATATTTTGAATTGGTTAAGGGTCTACTCGAACATTCATTCTAAGCTGACCTCACAAATGACATCTCGGGAGATGGAACATTAAAATTTACCGAAATTTTTCTTTTGAAAAGAAAAATTGTTAAATGTATGTCTCGAGGTCTCGACGGTCCGAATATTGACAACAGTGCAAACCGAAATTTTTGACCAAAATGAAATTAACTATCTATTTCAATCAGAAACTAGTTGGAATTGGAAATGTGCGAGTACCGTCATTAGTTAGAGTAAATGATGAAATTTATAGCCACTTTAATCTACTAATCTTCACGACAAATTCTTGGAAATTTGAATTCGACGAAAAACCTCTTTACATTTTTAAGCAGTCTAAATAATACCACGAATTCGTAGCACCCTGTAAATAATCTCAATCCACGAGTTTTGAGATAATGTTGAGTAAAGCTCGACTTGTACATAACTTAACTGATTTATTGCTCACATTCTAAGAATATAGAGATTATTAACTAAAACTGCCAAGCGTCGTCTATAAAGATCTATGGCAATTCTAACATTTTATTAATAGTCATTCGCGATTTGACTCTGCAATACGACCAGTAATTACAAAATTAACCCTTACAATTTACAAATATGAAGTTCACTCGTTTAAAGTTTGAAATTTTGTTCACATTCTTTATATTAATAAGTTTCACAAATTTTGTGCAAGCGCAAGATGGCGATGGGACTTGTGCTGTAATGTATTCTGGTGAAAACTTTGCTGAAAATACGCTCAGTCTTAAACAATATCAACCAATCTCTGCATTTTCTGAACATCACATAAATTCAGACGATGTTTGGAATACGACTGGGTCATTTCAAATTATTAAGGGATGCACTTTCACGGTTTGTAATGAAAGTTACTTCGATGGGATTTGTAAATCATTTCATGAAGATGTGGCTACAATTCCTCCCGAGTTTAACACAATCGGCTCCGCCAATTGTTCCTGCGAAACAGTAAGTCACATTTATTTACAGGGTGTACCAATAGAATTGGATCAATTCAACTTACTGTCTAATTTGGAGATTTTCGGAAAAATTGTTGGAGGAATTGTCTAAAAATGTCCAAATAGCAATGGAAGGTGGTCGCAACTTTTACAAGAACCGTTTAGTACAATTTTTCCAAAGGGAAGGGGGTGGGACAAAACCCACAGTTTGATAATAAGTGCGGGTAAAAATGAAAAATATGGGATTCCAATAACACAAAGAAGAACGGTTGGTCACGTATCACAGTCCTCCCCCATACTGCACTGTATAGTCGTAATGATTTAAAAATTATGAACCACCCTGTACCTACCAATTTGTCAAAATTCGTTGTTTAATTTTCCTAATTCCTTATTTTCATAGGATTGTAAATGTTCGGACATCCGACTAAGAAAAACTGAATGTGCTCGAGCTTACATTGAAAAAGGCTGTGATTCTTGTAATGCATACTACACGGATTTCCGAAAGCAGAAACCATTCATTGGCGATGCTTTTAAAACCAGAATTTCCTCGATCATTGTCCGCCCCGGGTGTCAACTGGAAGTGTTTGACCAAGAAGATTTTGAAGGTGACTCGGAGATTGTGGAGGGCGTAAATTCGGTAAACAATACTACTTTAAATAAATAATAGGTATCATAATACAAGTCAACTTTCATTTTCCCTTAATCGACCATGCACACAAAATAGAACGAGAGTTTCCCTGACTTACATACATGGTGTCTCAGAGAAAGCGCACCATTGTTTGGTTTTATTTTGGCTTAGTTACGAGAAATTACGTTACGGCCAGGCTAGGATTATTGGTAAATTCTAAGAATTTATTGTATCTACTTAAACTAGACACATTTTATTAACTTAAAGCGGACATTAGTTTTGTTGACGAGCCCCACTGTCCCATTGATTTCTATTTTGATGGTTTAGGTTTACAAATTAAATTGTCAGAATGAATCAATAATTCCAACCTGACTATAACATAATTTCCTGTAGCTACGCCAAAATATAATCAAACAATGGTGCGCTTTCTCTGAGACACCCTGTATAAAGAAGGTGTATCGTAACGCTGTCTATTCAACGAGTGTCGATATAGAGAGGTTGCTTGTATTTTAAGGCAATAATTAGAATCTCTAAACTCAAAATTTACATCTCTTTCACAGACATGGACCCGAGAAATCAATTCATACGAATGCGCTTGCACAAATGACAACGTGAGTGAACCTACGCCTACAGTTCGACCTGAATCATGTAAGTTGAACATTTGAACATTAACCATTACAATATTTAATTCCCATAAGAAAAAAGAAGAATGCAAAAACGAAGTACGGCGAGGCAGGGAAGGGTAACTATAGTACCAATTAACACATCGCTCAGGACTTATTTCTTAATACTCCTAATATTGGTCAATTGTTCGTATTTATCGTAGAGAATGGGTTCGCTAGTCATTTGACCCGAGCCCAGAAAGTTAACATCATAGTAGTAGGATTAATCACGAATACTTTGGTAAATAATTCGATACTATACGGCTATTTCTCTAAGCATGCTACGTATCTTTAATAGATCCGCCAATTATAGAAGTGCCGGATTCTCCAGATGCAATCATGGCATTACTGAATGGAAAAGATAGACACTCTGGTCTCTTGCATGCATTGCAATCAATCAAGAACAAAAGAAGTCCGAAGAATGCGTACATCCTATTGTTGGGACTCACTGGAGCTGGGAAATCTTCTTCGGTGAGTACTTTCCGAAATTTTATGGTTCTACAAATGTTAACTCCACAAAATAAGTTCATTTTTTAAGTTCCGCTTGAAAAGTATAACATGTGATAACCGATATTGTCAATTGTCTAAAAATATTAAGTCGTACAATAGAATATATATATTTTTTGAAACATTTGTCTCTCTATTTCCAGATAAACCTACTCTTCGATAACCCAGACATTACTAAAGTTGGTGATGGAGGGTCAGTGACCTCGGATATCCATGAATTTAGAATTCCTGTCCCGGTCGACGAATTAGGGATCAGCAATTCTGAACTCCGAGTGATTGACACCCCAGGACTCGGCGATACCCGTGGGTTGGAGAACGACGCTAAATTCCTAGCAACTCTTGAAGATTTCCTAAACAGCCATGAAGATTTAAACAAGTACATCCCAAATGTCGTTCTCATCTTTGCCAAGTTCAATGACAACAGATTTCAAGGAGATGGCGCCAGCTTTGTGAAAATGTTACGAGGAATTGATTTATTCCGAGATCGGTTGACGGACAAAAAATTCTCTAACGTTGTCTTTGTCCTCTCCCATTACATGTCCGAAACTAAGGAAATGGTCAGAAGACCGACGAAACGCCTGAGTGCGATCAAGAAAACAATTGAAGATTTTAGTTTATTCCCCAAACCAGTTTCAATTGTTGTGGCTGAAAACAAAGCTCAAGAAGAAGACCTCCCCATGTTGAACGGATACTACAAACTTCCAAATGGCGACTTTTACCCTAGAAATCTATTTGACAAAATTCAACAGTTGACAACGTCAGGTTTAGATCCAATCGGCGAAGCCGTGATCCGAACTGCTTTCAAGAATTCAGACAATTTCAACATCACGCCATCTACATTTTCATTAGTTGAGTCAAAACATGGTAAAGTTGTAAAATACTTAGGAATCTTGAGCGCTGCAAATTTCAAGGTGGACGATACCGAAGTATCTCGTGCTCTCGCCACAGCTTTCGAAACTTTGAGTCCCGAGCTCAAAAGAAAATTCCCTGATGCTTTGCCATATCTCCAGCGGTCTTTCAATATTAGAAACATTCATCTCAAAACAAATGTTCCGAGAACGACAGTCGATATCGTAAAATTACTCAAAGAAATCCGACAGAACGAGGCGAACATGTATCTGATGGAAAAAGCATTCTCACTCAAAATGCCTGAACTGAAGGAAAATCTTGTGGCCGGTTACGGGTACAATGTCATCGATGATGTCACATTACCTTCAACGCCTTTCCAATTTGGTCCTAAAACAATTTCAGACATTGGATATTTAATTCCATCTGTTTTAACTTGTAAAGTAGAGAATGATGTTCGTAACGTTTACGAAAGTTTTTCGGACATGGGTGCCTATTTAGACTATCGGCTACAGAATCTGAATGTCCAAGGGTCCGTTCCAGTAGCAAGCTTCAAGGGTGTGGCGAAACCTGGATGTAATGTCATAGATTTGACTAATATCACAGGTGCAATTGATGGTCATGTATTCAGCGCTGTCCGTGAGCACCGAACGTACGAACTCGTTCTCAACGACAAATTAGACTTGACCAAAGAATTCATCGATACTGTCAAAAAATTACCAACATATAACGAAAGTGACTACGAAGGTCTAGAAGTATGGAAAAAGTTCTTTGGTCAATATGGAACCCACGTGGTCAAATCAGCACATGGTGGGGGATCCATTGAAATTCAACTGAAATCCATGGAACCCGCCAATCCTGCTATTGAACAAGCCATGTTTAGTATTGTCCAATTTGCTGAAGATGTCAGCATTGGTAGAGTCAGTGGACTAAGCTTGGAAACAAATGGTACACAGTACGCACTCAAATTCAGAGGCGGAGATTTTAAATATCATGCATCAACTCTAAGCAGTATGAGTTTAGCTGATGCTGCGACATTACTCGAGAATTGGAAGGAATCCTTAGCACTGAGTCCTGTCATGCTACACACAGACATGAAACTTCTACCGATCAGTGAAGTCGCTAAAAAAGTTGGTCACAATATTTCATCCGAGATTCAGCGTGCAGCCTTAGCTTTGTTCAATTCTACATTGCGATATGTACCACCACCAAGAATAAATTTGCCTCCACCACCTAGAGAGGGAACCGAAGCGATTTCTAGTGAAGGTGGCAATCAACTCACTCAAGTCTTGGCACAAATGATGGAAGAATCACGAAAGTCTAGTGAAAGATTCGAAAGAATGATGATTGAAATGAACAAAGAGTCCAAAGAAAGAGAAGCACAGAGAGAAAGAGAACGGGCGGAAGATCGGAAATGGGAACGTGATAGACAAGCAAGATTAGAAGACGCTCGACGAGATGATATTGAAAGAGAAAAGGTTAGACAACATGAATTAGACAAACAAAGGGAGCAAACAAGGAAAGAAACTGAGATTGCAAGGCAGGATGAGCAAAGACGACAGAAACAACAGCAACTCGTTCAACAAGCTCAACAAGAAGAACAAAGACGACAATATATGGAAATGATGACCAAAATGGCAAATCGACCACCAACTGTTATCAGAGAAGGAGGTGGAGGTTGCTTGAAACAGGGAACAAGGATTCGTGGAATAGATGGCGCTCAAATACTGGTTGAAAATATTAAAGCAGGAGACATTGTTTTGGATATGAATTTGAAGCCTTCTCGAATTCTCAGCGTATCTGCTTGGTTCCTCGGTCATCAGAAATTTTATGGTTTTGACAAGGAATCACAATTTTTCACCCAAACACACATGTTTGCTAGCAAGGATCGTTTCCATGTCGTGAATAAACCCTACTTGTTAGAATTGAATCCTCTAATGGGAGAATTGGACGTCGAGGAATTCTCGAATGGAAAATTCAATATTAGCACATATGACGCGAACGTTGGAGCCGTCGATAAAATTGTGGAATTGTCCGTCGAATCCACTGAGTATCCACCAGAAACAATTGTCTATTTCATTCAAGTGGACAGTGACACTGAAACTTATTTTGCGAACGATTACCTCTGCCGACACGAAGTTCCACCGTTTGATAAATGGGCGAATACAATGGCCACTCTTTTTGTAGCCATGGAAGATCCAAGGATACAATTTGTCAAAAATTCCACATACACAGTGAACAAATTATCGACAGTTGAAGAAATAATCGGAAATTTGTACGAGAAGATTGGAAATATCATGAAGAGTGTTAATGATTATGAAGATGATACATCGGATTCTGATTCTATTGAAGAAGTTCCTTTTTCAGATTTCAATTCCCAAGAAACGATGGCTCGTATTTTTGAGAAACCTACATTTGCAAACCTGGCAATAGGAATTTATGCTAATTGTGGCCCGCTCATGGCAGATGTCTTAGATTCAAATCAGGATAAACCAAAGTTACAACAAGTTCTGGTGGAAATAATCATTGATGAGATCTTGAAACGCGAACACAATTTAAAATAGTACATAAAAATGCATTCGAGTTTTTTGTCAAAATTAAACAATAGTTTGTAAATGTATCCGTATTATGGTTGCAATATTTATTAATTCATAAGTAAAATAGGTAAACAACTAATTAATTTGAAAATCGGTGCATATTACAAATGAATACAAAATTAACTTTCCTATTACTCAAATACTTATCTCATATTATTGTAACGATTTTCGCTGATTTTACGTAATGAATTTTTGTCAACCGACGCCATCCTGTTTCAATAGAAAACTCCATATGATCCGACTTTTTTCTGTTTCCTAGAAACCGTGACCAATTTTCTATCTATGTACTACTGACGAAAATGGCACAGCAAAATTCCAATGCTGATTAGAATTATTCATGTGTTCATACAATGAGTCACGCTATTCTAAATTTTACAATTTTCCAGTTCTAACATTTCCCAATTGCAAAAATAAGTACCCTAAATGTAAGACAAGAGAAAATTAAGAATTTGCTCATTATAGCTGTGAGTTCAATAATCATTCGGTCACAAATTTAAATGAATTCAACATTTCCTTCAGAAAAATGCAGATATTATAATTTGTCATAGTCATAGACCAGTACTTTTTATCCAGAAAAACATTTTGGAAAAGAAAGCATGTGAGAACTACCTTTTTCCATACGCAAAAAATTCTGTTGCGGTGATCGTCAAACGAATTAACAATGCATTTTTATTGTCTAATAAACTGAATAAAGAAACTCACGAATGCACTCTTCAAATAAAGTACATTACATTTATAGCAGATAATAATAAATACGAAACTTACACTATACTTTTAAGCAGTTTTCTCTGGTTTGACAAAACTTCTCTTTTTCTTTTGTTTCCGCAGTGTCTGTGATAGACTTGCTAATTTCGCTTGAACCTCTGAGAAGATTTCTGTTTGTTCCTCAGCTGGAAGAGTGGCTCTGTGGAGTTTAAATCGAAATTATTAGTTTCAGTTAAAAATCAGTCGTTTATTTTTTCAAACCAGATGGTTCGAAAAATTATTCATACTTTAGCGTCGTTGACTAATTTCATCCTACCTGTAAGTTTTCATTAAATCATAGTCCTTCCATTCAGTTCCATAAACAAATTTGTGAGTCTTCCATCTATTATGTTGCCAATCTTCAATTTGATCACTGAAATCTTCAACACCTTTCAAGTCCCATAAATGCCATTTCGCTAACCACGGCTTGGGATTCAGTTTTACCTGAATAAAATTTGCATAAAAATTAGTTCAATTAAATTAATACCCTTAGCTTTTTTTTTTAATTTTTCCCATGAAGGCGTAGTAAATGATCCCATCCCGTGAATATTTATTGATTAATTATTTACGTTGATACGTTGAACCAGAGGGACAATTCAAAACCAACATAGCAGATTTTACGATATTGAGTGCAAGGACATTACGCTGCACAGAGAGATTTTAGTTCTGGGTATGAAATACGAATAATAATTTTCAAGCCGTTCGTTAATGGACAGTTGCGGCGGCTTCGCACTCACCTTTATAGTGTTGATAGGGACAGGAGTATCTGGACTATGAAATACGGGTTGCATGTCAAAAGGAAATGTTGAATATTCCACAGCGCAGTCCCTCAAATATCGTAGATTTTCATCCAATCGTTTCTCCAATTTTAAGACTTTAATGCTTTGGACGATCGGACTGTACATATCAAATTTTATTTCCACACCTGAAAATAAAACCGAAGTAATAAATACATTAGCAGTCATAAATCTGACTTCTCGTAGTTGAAATATACGAACAAATGACTATGAACTATTTTAATGAGAATAAAAATCAAAAATTAACTAGGAAACCGATACCGCAAACCGGTCAAGAATTCTCCACAAAAAGGAAGACCTGATAAAACTTATGTTAGTTCTCAAAACTTCATTTTCAACGTTAGTTTTAAGTAAGGTTTTGGTTCTTTCAACAGAAGAAACATTTCCATATATTTCAAACTGAAGAATTCAAAATCTATGAAATGGTCGTAATGAAATAATTGTAAAATATCAAATTGGTGAGAATTGGGTCCAATTTTAACACAAGTTGGACTTCCTTGGTATTGTGCTAGCTAGCTAGCGACAACGTTGTGTTAACTGTTAACACAACGTTGTCTATAACAATGTAACAACAAACAATATTGTCTTGAATATACTCAAGATTAGGAATGTTCCATCCAATTCATTCTTTCACGAAACGTGTAAATTGTGACTATCATTTCATTTCTACGGTTTGGAGAAAAAACTATCAATAGAGAAAACTGCGATCTCCGAACAATGAAAAATAAATTAAATGACAAAAATTAGACTTAGATATATATCCCTGCTTTTTTTAAAAGTTTTCTTAAAAGATGACTCACCCTGATGGTCAATGACGTTCCTTAGAACAAACCAAGCTCTTAGCCCGTTTCCTCCTCTCTCCGTACAAATCCCAACAAATTCGTTTGTTTTCCCAACAGCGTATTGATCAGAGACAGATGTTTTCAAAATACTTCCTGCAATCATTTTTTTTTTCAAAATACTAAATAAAGATGATTCAACTCAATTCTAACTCTAACTCTCTCAATTCTTACAAATACATTTGCCTGGGCAGATTATTACTGGGACTTTTGACACATCACTTGAATTGGGATTTTTAGTCCGGTTCACTCTATAAAGCTAACCAATTGCTATATACCTGTTTCGCCAAAATACAGCGGGATAACTAGTAATTTACAAACTGTCACGCTGTTTGTGTCACTTGGCTGCTACTGCTACAAATTTGTCGTCTTGTGTTTTTCATAAAATTAAAACAAAAATTATAATTATATGACTGTAGTTTAGGCTGAAAACATTCTGTTTTCATTCTTTTTAAAAATTGAGGCTCTGAAGGTATAAGCTTTACTATTTGCAATTCATTTCAGTTGTGCGACTCTCTTCTCAGTAAAAACGATTTTAACGACCTGAAGACCAAGAACTGCGAAGTTCGTGCTGTAATTTATAACTTACCGACATAAAACTCAGGAATGTCCAAATGCTCTCTTCTTCTCAACATATCGATTCTTTCTAATTTCTCACGAATTCGATTCCTATACTTCATGTCAGGGTCTGGGAGAAACTCTGGGTAAACAAATCGGTAAGGAGTAAAAGTGTCTTCCAATTCATACTGAGGATTTCTTCTCGGAATCTTCTCAGAGGATTCTACTTCACTTGTCGTTACTTCTCCAGGGACGTTCAATCTTCCTTCGTCATGTTTTTCCCCATGTTTATCATCATTTTTTGTTTCTGTCGCGTCTGGTTTCTTCGTCTCAATCCGAGCAGAATAATTACGGGGGTACAGCTTGAGCGGATTGGCTGAAATACAAAAAGTGAATATCAAATTATTTGTTAAATTTCTCGTTTATTGGAAATTGGAAGCAAAAACATCAATTATTCTGAAAATATTAGTTTGGACAAATCTAAACAACGCGTCTTGAAATGCCTGATTAGCCTGATTTATGAAAAAGATTTACTAAACCAAAAACCTACAAAGAAATATCTGAAATATCATAACAGCATCAATTATAGCTGGGGTCGGTCGGACTAAGGCACAGGGTACGCATGAAAATTTTCCCACAAGGTTAGGTTAGGTAGGTTAGGTAAGGTAGGT